>CM038215.1:168863768-169038768 GCA_021442155.1 Cymbidium sinense
TTAAGATAATTTAACCTCAAAATGAATCCCCTGAAATGTACATTCAGAGTAGCTTTAGAGAAATTCCTTGGCTTTGTTGTCTGACAGGAATAAAAATAGATCCAGAAAAGATCAAAGCTATCTTAGAAATGCCACCTCCCAAAAGTTTAACTCAACCCAGATCTTTCCAATAGTGGTTGACTTATCTACGATGCTTTATCTCCAACCTATCGGGATGATGCAAGCCATTTTCAGCAATTATCAAAAAGGATGCCAAGTTCAAGTTGGATGATAAGTGTCAGCATGCCTTTAAAGATATCAAGCAGTATTTGGTGAAGCCGCCAGTTCTAGCAAACTCTATCCCGGGCAGGCCACTCATCCTATATACTGTTGCATTGGAAAACTCCCTCGATGCTTTGTTGGCCCAAGCCAATGACGAAGGGAAGGAGAGTGCTCTTTACTACCTGTCGTCATATGATTCCTACTAAAGTGAACTACCCACCTATTAAGAAATATTGCCTAGCTTTGATCTTTGCATCCCAAAAGCTATGACACTATATGCTTTCTCATAAGGTGAACTTGATTTGTAGAACCAATACGCTGCAGTATCTCATGACATGGCCAATGTTATTAATATATTTGGCATGTTGGTCCATGATTCTCTCACAGTTTGATATCACATTCATACCCCTCCGTGCAGTGAAAGGATAAGCACTAGTGGATTTCTTAATAACACACCCACTACCTACTGATTCCCCGCTTAGTGATGATCTCCCTAACAAACAAATCATGAACTTATACTTAGGGGAGGTTGACAACCACCATTGGGAGATGTATTTTGATGGTATGGCTTTCTTTCATAAAGGAGAAGAACAATGATCTACTCTTCCAAGAAAGGCAGGGGTAGGAATAGTTTTCTTAACTCCAGACCACTATGTGATGAGATTCTCATACAATCTCTCCAATCGATGCACCAACAACAAAGCTGAGTATCAGGCTTTGATTGCTGGTCTGGAGTTAGCCATTACAGTGTGTGTCATGAGCATCAATATCTACGGGGACTCTCAGTTGATCATCAACCAGATTGTCAGGTCCTATAAGGTTCTAAAACCTAAGCTTCATCATTACCACGAGTATACCATGAAGCTATTGGCTCCAATCCCTGAGGTCACCATTTACAAGGTTCGTCGAGTAGAGAATGCAGTAGCAAATACTTTGGCCAAACTTGCCAAAGAATTGGCATGCCTGGAAGATGAGTTCATTCCAATAATGGTCCAAAATAGATAATTTCTATTCCTCATTGATGTTGAACTCATCGAGAGAGTTTCTCGTAAAAAGGAGGTTTTCATTGCCAATAAGGACAAAGAGCTAGATTGGAGGCAACCGTTCATAGATTACTTGAACACTGGCAAACTACTTCAAGAGAAATCATATGCCCATCAGATGTAATAGAGAGCTCTCTCCTATGCTCATGTGGATGGCACCTTATACCGATGATCCTTTGATTAAATGTGGTTATGTTGTTTGGACAAACATGAAGCCCGTAGGATCGTGTCAGAGGTACACTCAGGTCTATGCAGAGTGCATCAATCCAGTCTGAAGATGAAAGCAAAGATCAAGAGACTAGGATACTACTGGCCTTCAATGATTACATATTGCATAGATGTATCTAGAAGATGCCATCAGTGTTAAGTACACGATGTGGTCCTACATCAACCACCCTACATTGGCCTCATGGCCATTTGAGTGTTGGGGTACCGACATTTTGGGTCCTATCGATCATCCTTCTTCCAAGGGTGATCAGTTTATCTTAGCTGCCACTGACTACTTTTCCAAGTGGGCGGTGCCAATCCCACTCAGAGAGGTCACAGCTCAGCATTTGCTCCAATTTTTTAAGAACTATATCGGATATAGGTTCGGGGTGCCTCGACAAATTATATTCGATAATTATACTGCATTCAAGAGCATCAAGATCAACAACTTCGCCAAAAGACACAGTATAGATTGGAGATACCCCCACCATCTACTACCCTAGAGTGAATGGCCTAGCTGAAGCATTCAACAGAACTCTCATCCAGATACTAAAGAAGATGCTCGACGACAACAAGCGATAGTGGCATGGGCAGTTAGTTGAAGCCTTGTGGGCCTATCGCACCACATACAGAACTCCAACTCATTCTTCCCTGTTCTCCTTAGTGTATGGGTCAGTAGCCGTTCTACCATTATAAGTTCAACTCCCATCACTAAGGATAACATTAGGTAGCAAGATCACTACAGAGCAAAATGCAAAGTTGTGGTAAGAAGAACTCAATGGTTTGGAGGAGAGACGCCTATGGGCATGCCAGAACCTTGAGTTGTACAAGGCCAAAATGATTCAAGCTCACAACAAGCTGGTCCGCCCTAGAGCTTTTCAAGTAGGAGAGCTTGTTTTAGTTATAAGGAGACCAATTGTTGCTCATCAAAAGATGGGAAGCAAGTTTGAACCCACTTGGGAAGGCCCTTTTGTAATAGAGAATGCCTACCAAGGAGGATCTTATCAGCTTATTGATTATAAAGGGGAATGCCCGATGCTTCCAATTAATGGGCTCTATTAAAGAAATATTGCCCATAAATCATGTTTGAAAATAATTATCATCAAATGAATAAAATTTTATTCCAATTCATCAAAATCTTTTCTCCATTCGAAGCGTTGTTTGCTTATTTTATGAATCCACCAAGATGTGTTTAGGATAGGTGTAAGAGAACCCAAGAGGCATCATATCCCTCTTTCATAACACAAACATAAACCAAACACAATTCTTCAGTGCTATTAGAATAGGTGTGAGAGAACCTGAGAGGCATCCTATTTTGATTAGTACAATTAAGTTATGTGTAAGAGAACCCAAGTGGCATCCTTTCTTGGTGGGAATCCTTATTTCCATTCGTGGTGCCATTTCATCAAATTCCCCAAGTGTGTTTTAGGATAGGTGTGAGATAACCCGAGAGGCATCATATTCCTTCTAACATGAGCAAAAACAAAAATACACACATGTCTCTTATCTCGGGCTATTTTGATGTGGGAGCAAGCCCCTTGTGGCACTCACTCATTAGCTGCTCTAGGTCGGGTTAACATGCTACCTTGCTAGTATGTCACCCTAGTGGTCACTTGACCGGTAGATGTGAGTCCCCATGCTTTCTTCCTAACTTGACCATTACAAACTGATGAGCACCTTGTTAGTTTGGTAGACTTCACTACCTAACCAGTAAGCTACCTCATGTTGATTTTATTAAGAAGATGTGAGTCCCTGTGCTTTTTTTCTTGAACTAACCATCATGCACTAACTAGGTCAAGTATATTTGAGGTTTAGAATAAGTCCCCCAGAGGCTCCTTCCCTCTTGACTACTTTTGAGTTGATATAAGTCCCCTAGTGGCATTCAGATAGGTCGGATAGCTTTTGTCAAGCGAAGAGACTATCCCAACAATCGGTTTATAGGAAAATGTGAGTCCCGATGTCTTCTTCTAGGCGATTATTGTGATGGGCACCTTAGGTTGGTTGATGTTCGCTATGCTGACAGTGACTCACCAGGTGGATACACCACTCTTGGCAAATGTGAGTCCTCACACTTTCTCCTTGAGTTAGCCACTGAATACCTATGCATATTATCTTCTTCAAGGTTTTGGATCAAGCCCTTAGCGGCCCCACTCCATGTGGGCACTCTACTTGGATCACGTCCTTTGTGACCCCATTTAAACACTACATGGGTTACTTTTGGATTGGACAGTCCCCCTTTCCGAGTAGCCACCCCTGTGATTGGAAAATTTATTCAACGGATGCATAGATTCTCCCTTGGTTCAATAAATCTGAGATAGGTCTAGACTGATATAAGTTCCTTCTCACTATGATCCCTTGCAAACTAACTGGGTCTGTTATAAATAAACAAACTAATTAATTAATTAATTCACTTGTGGATTAGGAATTCAAGCCCCAGCAGCCCTTTTCCCAAGCAGGCATCCTATCTTTAGGGCGTTAGCAAAATGCTCTATAGGAATTGCCTGACTATGCTTGAGTTAAGATAAGTCCCCGGGTCGGCACTCTCTCCATAGTCGCCCTTGGTTCAATCTATTTTTCCACAAACAAGTTATCTCAGCAATTATTTTTCTTTGGAAGATATAAGTCTACTATGCATTCTTTCTAGTATGACTATCTCAAACTGATGGATAGCCCTAGGTCGGGTTGACATGTTACCTCGCTAATGTGTCGCCCTAGTGGTCTTTTATTTAGGAAAGATGTAAGTCCCCGAGCTTTCTTCCTTGAATTAACCATTACAAACTGAAAGGCACCCCTTTGGTTAGATAGTTCTCCCCTCGGTCAAGAAGCAACTCCCTTCAGACCAGTAAATTTGAGCTAGACCAAGGCATACATGGCCCCTACTCAGTGCAGTCCATCTCAAACTGAAGGGATCCATCATAAACAATTAAAAAATGAAATTAATTTTAACAATCTTTGAGCTGATTTAAGTCCCACAATGGCATTCACTCAATAGTCAGCCCTAGGTTGGGTTCGATTTGTTGCACAAGCAACCAATCACCTTAGTGGTTCCTTATTTTAGAAGTTGTTAGTCCCCACACTTTCTTCTTAACTTGACCATTGCAAACTAAAAGGCAACCCCTTTGGTTGGCTAGTCCTAGTATGTGGTTGGTAGACTACCCCTTTGGATTAATAAATCTGAGCTAGCCCAAGACCGACATTTCCCCTACTCAGTGAAGTCCATTGCAAACTAATAGGATCCTTCAAAAATAACTAAAAATGAAATAAATCTTTGACTATCTTTGAGCTGATTTAAGTCTCCCAACGGTATTCACTCAATAGTCATCCCTAGGTTTGGTTCAATCCGTTGCCTTGCCAATGGATCACCCCAACAACTAATCCTTACTTTGGAGTATGTAAGTATACTACATTTTCTTCCTAGTATAGCTATTGCACATCGAAAGGCAACCCCTTTGGTTGGCTAGCCCTACCATGTGGTTGGTAGACTATCATTTTGGATTGGTAAATTTGAGCTAGGCTAGGCCTACATGGCCCCTACTCAGTGCGATCCATCGCAAACCAATAGGGTCCATCTTAAAATCTAAAAATTTAAAAATCTAAAACAAATTCAACCCTCCTCCCTCAGTGGAGTCAAACAAAAACAATCAAACAAATCAAATAATCAAACAAATCAAACAACCAAATAATAAACAATCAAATCAAATCAAATCCATTGGCTTCTCCTCAATGATATGTAAGTCTTTCTGGTTCCCCAACGGATCTCGAATTCTAATCCCTCAGCGGATTCCCAACTTCTTCTCCCTAGTGGATGACTTGAACTTGCTCCCCTAATGGAAAATTTACTTTTTCATCCCTAGTGGAGCACCAAATCCTAAATCAATAAATCAAATCAAATTTCTTCTTAGCGAGACTCAAATCAAATCAATTTCTCCTCAGCGAGACTCAAATCAAATCAAACCTCTCATCCCCCCATGGATGACTTGAACCTTTTCCCTTAACAGAAGGTTCACATACTAAATCCCTAGTGGATTCCTCCTTCACTCTCTTATGTCTTTAACATGAGTAGAGTCACAACTCTAGATTCCTTCTACACCTTAAGTTAGGATAAGATCATTTTTGTTAGTGCTTGTGATCATTTGATGTTGTTGATCGTCTCGGTCAACACCAATACGTGCGGTATTCCATGTCAATCACACCACACCTATTGGGTGCCCTTTGTTGATTTCATTTTTAGAATGAGCTCTCAACCTCTCCATCTTAGACATAGGAATCCTCTTAGACACTATGAGTTTCTTAGTCTTAAGACACTTCAAGTGATTAGGTGAACACTTAACCTAACCCTAGAGACTTAGAACAGTTAGCCATAAGAATAGATCATGCCTTAGGGGTGTTAGGAAAAACTTGCCTACTCTATAGCTTGAACCAAATCCTTACTTTCTACTTTCAAGTCAATCTCTAAATCCAAACCAACTTCAAACTAAAATAATTTCTAACTTAATTGATTTTTTTTCAAATCCAAATCAACTTCAAACTCGAATCAACATCAATTCCAAATCAAATCCCAAATCAATTCCAACTTAATTGATTTTCTCAAATCCAAATCAACCTCAAACTCAAATCAACTTCAATTCCAAATCAAATTTAAATCAATTCCAATGGATTTTCTTAAATCATGAATCAATTCCAAATGATTGAAACCGTGATTGAATTCCGAATTCCAAAATTTTTTCTAAGCCCTTTGATTTCATCTTATGGACTTAGCTCAAATCAGATCCAAATCAATTTAAACTCAAGAGATTTTCTCATAACCCATTTATATTCTCATTTATATTCACAAATATAAATGAAATATAAATTCAAATCAACTTCAAACCAAAACCAAATTCAAACTCGAACTTAAATCTAATCAAAATCCAACCTAAACCCTTTCAAGTTAAATTCTTGAACTTAGCCAAATAAACCTCAAATCAATCCAAATCCTTGGATTTTCTTCTTGATTTAATCAATCCTTCAATCATGAAACCAAATATAAACATAAACTTCAATCATCAAACCTAAACTAAATTCAAAACACAAACCCAAATCAACTCATGTTCATCCTTTGAACTTGAAATTGTCAAATGAATCAAAATCTATTTGACTCTAAACCACTTGCAAATGGATTTATATTTCAATCATAAGTCCATATGTGAGTTCAACCAAACTTGAATCAAGCCTTGATCAAGTTGATCCACTTAGGCTCACTTGACCCAAAGTGACCTAAAGCACCTTTTGAGCCAAATTCTAATCCCAAATTGGATTGAACTCCCATCTGAGCCTCACATTGTGAGCAACAATCATCATAAGATGATCAATCACTCAAATTGGGTCAAACCAAGTCAAACCTTGCCTTTGGCTAAGTCAACATTTGACCCAAATAAAACCTAAACTAGCCAAAATCCATCATAGGCCAAATTGATTGAAATCATTGATCAAAATCAATTCATGATCAATGATTGGACTTGACCAAGTCATCATTTGAGCCAAACTTAGCCCAATTGGCCACTTGACCCAAGTTGACCTAAAAAGTCAAAATATGTCAAAACTTGATCTAAGATAAATTGATTGCAACCAATGGGTCAAATTCATTCTAAATCACTTGTTGAACTTGACCAAAGCCTCAATTGGCCAACTAGACCCAACCTCGCCCAATTGGCCATGAACCCAACTTGACCTAAAAGGTCAAATCAAGCCAAAATCAAACCAAACCAAAATTAATTAAAACTAAAGCTTGCAAAACATTTCAAATGACCAACTAAACCTAAACCAACCCATGACCTAACCCAATTGGGTCAAATTGGTTGACTTGACCCATTTGACCTAAGTGAACTCAAATGAACCAAAACTAAATATAAATCAAATTGAACCAAACCAATGATACCAAAATATTTCAAATGATCATATGAACTTAACCCAACCTTTGGTTTGACCTAATTTGATCAATTGGTCAACTTGACCTAAGTTGACCCATTTTGACCTAAATGGGTCAACATGAGCCAAATTATATTAAATAAACTCCAAATTCATTGAAAATTGGCACAACCCATTTTTCAATTATTTCAAATCTGCCTAAATCAAAATCAAAGCCAAATGACCATTTTACCTCTAGGTCAAAGGGTAACCTATGGCCAATTCCACTTAGAATTTGGTCAAATCCTTTTCATGGCCACTTGGCACCCTCTTAATGGACTAAATGGACACTAATGAGAGTGGTGCACATGACCCATTGGGTCAACCAAACCCAACCCAAGGCCAAAATTGACCACCCAATGGAAAATTCTCCACATGAAATCTCACACATCCTCATTTAACACATGCGCAACTCCTCCACTACACTCCCCTGCCAAAACTGAACCATGTGAAGCTCCAAATAGCCTAACAAACCCATTACATCCCAACAATTGATCCAAAATGGCAAAGGAGCTCACAACCGTCCGATCCAAGTAAGGGGAGATCTACTCCCCCTAATTTCATTCTAATTCAGATCACTTGCTATCGACTGAGCTCTAGAACCCAGAGAAAGCATTGACAAGCTCTCCCAAGCATTCCTAAGCTCGATTGAATTTCCATTTCTCAATTTGCCTAAGCCTAAAATAGGGGAGGTGAATGAGAATTTCACTTTGCTCAACACTTCACCAAAGTCCAATTCCTCTTGCAAGCACCATCAAGGCATCAAGTTGAGTTCACCCAAATCAAATCCCAAGCATTCAAGCTACGGGAAGGGGGAGTTAGACCAAAGTCACAAGCCTTTGAAGAGGAGCTTGGTCAATAGGAAGATCCACTCCATCTCAAGCCTTCAAACCTTAAACAGGGCTTTATCTCCTCTAGACAAAGCTACCTCAATGGTTGGGAGCACTGGTGATAGCCTCCGGTGATGTATGCTTCAAAATCATGCTTAACTTAGAAAATTCTTGGTCCTTTATGAAGGGAAGTGTGATCCCAATTGAATTCCACTATTGGATGTCTTTCTCTTTGCTCTTAGATGGTGTGTGTTAAATCTCAGCTCAATCCAAGCTCAAGTGAGCTCAGATCAAGCCATGGAGGATGGACGGTCTCCGTCTCCCACAGGCGAGGGCAGAAATGAATCATGGACCATCCATCCCGCATGTTTTGGATGGATGATCCTGATTAATCTGATTAGATCTAGTGTGATTACCTCATTTTTAGGATGAGCTCTCAACCCCTTCATCTTAGACATAGGACTCTTCTTATACTTTAAGAGTTCCTTAGTCTTAAGACACATTTAGTGATTAAGTGAACACTTAACCTAACCCTAGAGACTTAAAAGAGTTAGCCATAGGAATAGGTCATGTCATAGGGGTATTAGGAAAATTTTTCTACCCTATAGCTTGAACCAACTCCTCACTTCCTTCTTTCAAGTCAAATTCAAATCAACTACAAACTCATATCAACTTTAACTCCAAATCAAACATTGAATCAATTTAAATGGATTTTCTCAAATCATGAATCAATTCCAAATAATTGAAACCCATGATTGAAATCCAAATTCAAATTTTAAAATATTTCCTAAGCTTGATTCTATCTTATGGACTTAGCTCAAACCAAATCCAAATCAATTTGAATCCTTGAAATTTTTCATAACCCATTTATATTTTTATTTATATTCACATATATAAATGAAATATAAATTCAAATATCCAAGACTCAAATCTAAATTCAATCAAAAAAAATTCAACCAAAGCCTTTAAGCCAAAATCTTGAACTCAGCCAAATCAATTTTAAATCAAGCCAAACCCTTAATTTTTCTTCATGATTCAATCAATCCTACAATCATGAGTCCAAATATAAGTACAAACTTCAATCATCAATCCAAGAATCAATTCAAAAATTAAATCCAAATTCAATCAAAAAAAATCCAACCTAAACTTTCAAGTCAAGATCTTGAACTTAGCCAACTCAAACTCAAATCAAGCCAAACTCCTGATTTTTCTTCATGATTTAATCAATCCTTCAATCATGAATCTGAATATAAACATAAACTTCAATCATCAAATCAAAACTAAATTCAAAAAAATCAAACCCAAGTCAAACTCATGTTCACCCTTTGACTTGAAATTGTCAAATGAATCAAAACCTATTTGACTCAAAATCTCTTGCAAATGGATTTATATTTTCATCACAGGTCCATATGTGAGTTCAACCAAACTTAAATCAAGCCTTGATCAAGCCAACTAAACCTGATTGGCTCACTTGACCTAAAGTGGTCAATTTGACCTACATGAACCAAAATTCAATTCAATCCAAATCAAAGTGAATTAAGCCAATCCAAAATTCATGTCATTTTTGTTGATCATCATAAGTTAATCAATTATCATGAATTGGGTCAAACTAAGCCAACCTAGCCCGTTGACCCAGCAAACCCTTTAACCGACATGAACCCAAACTAGCCAAATTGCAACCTAAACCAAATTGATTGCAACCAATGGCTCAAGTTCACTTCAAGTTGATTATTGAACTTGACCAAAGCCTCAATTAAATCCAATTTGACCAATTGACCAACTAGACCCATCCTAGCCCAATTGACCATGAACCCAACTTGACATAAAAGATCAAATCAACTTGAAATTAAACCAAACCAAAATTAATTGAAACCAAAGACTACAATATATTCCAAATGATCAACCAAGCCCAAACCAAGCCATGATTCAAGCCAATTTGATCAATTAGGTCAAATTGGTCAACTTAGCCCAAATTGACCAAAAGAATCAAATTGGACAAAATCCAAATTAAATCCAAATTAAACTAAATTAATTGAAACCAATTAAACCAATATGCTCTAAATAGTCATTTGAACTTGACCCAACTCTTGGTTTGACCCAATTTGACCAATTGTCAACCTAACCTGTTTTGACCCAATTCGATCCAAATGGGTCAAATTAACCCAAATTCAACCAAATAAACTTCAAATGACATGAAATTTGGTCCAACTTACTTTTGACTCATTTCAAATCTGCCCAAATCAAATTCAATTCTAAATGACCACTTTGCCCTTGGGTCAAGGGCATCCCATGAGAAAAGATACTTTTCCAAGTGGTCATTTCTCTTCCTTGGACACTTGGCACTCATCCATTGGTCCACATAGGCACCAAGGACATTGATTTTCTGACCCAAGGAGTGGTTGGGGCAGCCATGACTCTAAGGAGGTGAAATTATGTCACCTCTCCCATTGGAACACTTGGCATGAAGGACACTCACCTCCCCTTGGCTAGGACACCCAAATGGCTTCATGGTAGCAACTTTCCATACCTTAGCCAACCATAGGGAGCCACCAAGATGATTCTCTTCCATTCTCAGCCACCCCAAGCAAAATTACATGGGTTTGGAGCCAAAATTTTAAACAAAAGATTCATTTTCGTTCACTTTTCATTCTAAGGCTTTAGTGGCTGAAGAAAACCATTATTCCTCTCATTCTCCCTCTCCTAGAGTTCCCAAAGCCATTGGCAATCACCCACACTTCATTTTGGAGAAAAATACTTCAAAATAAAGTGGATTTTGGTGAGGAAATGGCAATCACTAGAGGAAACTTCATTTCAAAGTGAAGGTGAGGACCTAAGCTCAGTCCAAGGCATCTTCCCTCACTCAACAGTGTGCTCGAGTCATCACTGCCGCCAAAAATCATCCCCAGAGAGGTAACCTTCAAAAACCATAGCCGGCCTTAGGATCCCTCATTTTGTGATAGTTTTTTATGTGATTTTTAGGAATCTACCCTAGATAATCCAGCATTTTTACTTTAAATCACCCCAATTAAAAAAAAATAGAATTTTTCTGGTGTGAATCAACACAAAAATGAGTCAATTTGGACAAGTTTTCACTTAGAAACCCTCTTTTAAAAAAAAAAATCTTATTTTTGCTGTTCAACGCCGGCAAGAAGCAGCCGCCATCCGATCCCTCCATTCGTGGGATTAGACGGTTTGGATCATGCCTGGATCACATGATCTGGGCCTTTAGATCGCTTAATGCGATCTAGACTGTTCGATGGCACAATTTGCGCGATCGGGCCACTCATATCACACGTCGATCACGCGATCCTGGCCTCTATATCGTGCGATCTAATCTAGACCATTCGATCTGCAATCGGATGGTCCAGAGTGAATCACGGGTCGCTCTCTATGCTTTGATCGATCTTTCCCACCCATTAGGGTGATGCGGCACTACACGCGAATCGCAGATGGCGACGATGCCATGAGCATCGGCCCAATCACACGATGCCATGTGCGCGCTGCTATAGCGACGATTTATCTTTTGATTTAAAGTTTTAATTTAAATCACTCAAAACTTCAAAAATTCTTAGAAAATAAAATACTTAACCAAAAATTGTAAACAAGGGCTCATTGGATTTGTCTTTCCGAGATGAATCCAATAAACCTAAAATCCCCAACTTTACTAAATATTTTGAGCTTAATTTGAGTTTTAGTAAAAATCAAATTTCTTTAATTAAACCAAAAATACATATCAAATTAAGTTGAAATTTTTATAGATTAAAATTGATGTTAAAATACACATACCATAAAAATTTTAAGTCAAAATAACATTTAGATTAAAAGATATTGAATTTTGAGTGTCAAATGATTTATTTTAATAAAATAAATTAGCAGAATTCATAAAAATCACTTAAATCAACTGAGACTTCCAAAATTTATAACTAATTGTAGAAAAATCCAAAAAATACAAACTTGGGTTCATTGTGAAGATAATCAGAGGAGAATCCAATAAAGTTGTTTCTAATTGAGTTTGAACATTATACTTTCCTTAATTTAGGTTTATTTGAAAACTTATTAACCATAATTACTCTCTAATGACTTCATTAATTAATTCCAAACTTCTCAGGCATGTTTGGTGGGATGACTTCTACCTCTCCTATTTTTCTTGAAATTTATTAATGAGTTAATCAGGGAAATTAATTAATGAACCCCTAATCAATCTCTTAGTATAATTAAGCTTAATTAAGCATGTGAATAGTGGTTTAATTCCTTGATTAAGTTGATTAAACTTTGTTAAGTGATTAGGAGGTTTATGGAATGATTTTGGGATATTTTCTTAAGCTATTCCCTAAACCCCCTTTCTTCTTTAATCTAAATCTAATTAAGGGTTAACCCACTAACGATATACTTAATTAATCAAATAAAATTCTTAAAATCAAAATTAATATAAAAACTTAATCAATCCTTCTTGGGTAGATACTTAGGTGTTCAATAACCTAAGTAAACTTAAGGAAATCATATCTAACCCATATGTGTGGGAAAGGTTATGAAACTACTTAAATTAAACCCTTTAGCTTAATTAATCATTAATTATGAGTCAATTGTATTAGGTGTCTTTCTTTCCTAGGATGCATTGCTGATTTAAATTTCTTGTGACTAAATATATTAAAGTAGTATAGGTAAGGGATAATTAATGAATTTAATTACACCTTAACCTAACCAGAGCATAAAATTAATCTAATCACCTATAAATTAAACTAAAATAATAAATAAATGTGGGAATGGGTAAGGACTAGCAAACCTTCTCACACTTTCTTAATTCAAATCAAACTCAAAACAAAATGAAAGTCTCTTTAAACAACTCTTGATTCTCTTTAAATGATCTTACTTCATAAGATTATCTTTAGGAATTAATTAGAGTGAATGAAATTACATGCTTACATCATTTTATTTCTTTCCTAGCATGTTAAATGTGTATGTCATATGAAAATCATGCATTCATACTTTTCTAAAATCAAATTCAAAATGAAATGTTTTCTTTATGTCAAATTATATGTTTTGGCTAAAGTAAATATATGAGTGGCTATTATCACTATTAAATTCAAAATTATTTTCAAAATCTATAAATCAATTACCTAAAACTAAAAGTGCACTACTTATAATTATTTATAAGCTTGCATGTGGATATAAATATAAAGATGTGCATAGTGTACGTTTCCTTCTCTTTTCTTTTAGCATAGTTTTGAATGGGATTTGGCATAGTGTATAGTTCATCTAAAAGAACATAACACTTGCCTAACTCCATTCATATTCAATCCTATGTTATTACTTAAAGAAGGACATCCACACCTACACAAATAAATTTCATAAACAAATACAAACTTTTGTATCTTTCTTTTCCAATCATTTCTTTTGTACACATGCTTGCATTTAAAGAAAGTGGTATATTAGTCTGGACAACCCCGGGGTTTCAAGGCTTTGAGTAGCCCTTAGTAGGTCTTGTACCTTACACTCCTGGTTAACAATGGTGTCATACTCACTTAAGACTTTCATACATACATGTGTGCATGTGAAAAATGGATAAGAAAATCTCTTTTCTACTTAATGAAAATCATAAAGCATTCAAATTTTTTTAAGTAACTCACTTAGCATTCTCTTTCCATGCATTTCTTTTTGTACATGCACATGTATTTAAGAAAAGTGGTATATTAGTCTAGACAACCCCATGGTTGCGAGATTTTAAGTAGCCCTAAGTAGGTCTTATACCTTACTCCCGTAGTTAACAATGACGTCGTACTCACTTATATCTTTTATACTTGTAAATGTACATATGAAAAAATGGATAAAAGAATCACTCTTTTTGACTTAACAAAATCATGCATACATGAAACATTCTAAATTTCCTTAAGCAACCTTTCTTAGCATTCATTATTAAGGTGTGTTAAATACTTGCATCGCATGTATAGATATGCTTAGGATTCATTCATGTGCATGATACACATGTGGGAAAGAAATAAAATGTTATGTGTTTTGTGATAGTAATTCACTTTACTTAATCTTAAATGTCTTTCTTTTTGAATAAGTTTGTTTAGAGAAAATCTAAACTTAGGATTAATTAAAATGCATAATAAAACACTAAACAAAAATTCTTAATGAATCTACCTTAGAAATCACTTAAGGTAGGGAGGAAAGAGAAGTTCTCTTCTCTTTTCCTCTCTTTACAACCTCTAATAATTAAGTAGGTTCTTTCAAAATAAATTAAATCATCAAATAAAATTAACCCATATCAACTAAACAACTTAAGTGAGACCACCCTTCTAAGTTGAACCTTTTCACACTTAAAAAATCCTAACCTTAAAGCCTAGCTAAGCATACCACACAAACCTTACATAGCACACACATTAAGCTAAGTCCCCACTTCTAGTCCAATGTTAGGGTAGTGCATGGTTTGATGTTTTCCTTTATTTTATGATGTGATATTTTAGTCTGGATGTTAGGGTGTATATGCGTAGAATGAATGGTAGGATGATTTAGTCTAATCATTATCTTCTATAAGAGATTATGCTTAAGGGGTGTTGTAATAAAAATATAGCTTCTTTTGCTATGCAGGTTGCTTATACCCCTAAGAATAATCCAAAATAGGCCAAGTGGACTTGGTTACCCATGTGTAGGGTGCTAAGTCCAATTTATTTATATACATGCTTGGGAATGTGTGGTTTGTTTAGCTAATCTCTATTTTACAGATTTTAGTTAGATTTACTTTTTTCCTTTTCATGTACTTTTGTAATTAAGATTTTGGAATGATTATTATGGGGGATTAGGATGAGCATTGGTTATAAGATCACATCTTATGTACCATGTGAAGCCTTTGGAGTATCCACATTTCCAACCATCTAAAAGAAGGAACCAAAAGAAGAAAGAAGAAAGAAGAATAGAAGAATGAAGAAATGAAGCTTGACGACCCCCATAATAATGAATTTCTTGCTTAGTTGTACTTAATTCATTTGTAATCAGGGTTATATAAGGGTAGAGATTGGCTACCCAATTTTTTTTAGGGTTTGTGCGATGGTACCAAACCATAATTGGCCTTTTATTCTTTTTTGTTAGCTTTATAAAATCTGTGATGTTTTGTTTAGCTTGTGCATTAAGATGGCATGCTTTCCTAGTTCCTTGATTTTATGTATGGCCTGGATGACGATTAAGGTCTTAGGAAAAAATAAATCTTCTACGAAATTAATTGATTCAAAATTAAAATAAACAACTCATAACCTCATTTAAATCCTAAGTTAAAATAAACATAAAAGAATTAGCAACACCTTAGCTGGATGAGTATTTCTTTTATAACATCATGCATAAAAGCATCTTATTTCACTCTTGGTTGGAGGGCTTCCACCTTTGCTAGAGAAACTTGGCTTAACCTTTGGGAGCCATGGTGGAAACACACCTCCCTTCTCATTGATTTTGGCCAATAATCTTACTTCTCATGCATTAGGCATATGAATCATATAACCCTGAGTCAAATGATTGTCCAAAAATGAAAATAACATGTAATATGATTTGCATTAGACTTAGGTCATTTGAAGCATACCCTTACATGATCTAGTCTCTTTAGGGAGTGAGTTTAAGGACTTAGTCTATTTCTAAATAAATAATAGCCTAGCTATCTTGCATAAAGCATAATACTTGCCTAAATATATTTAAAATCATAGGAGGAGTTTGTTGGCGGCCACCCCTAGGTGGTTGTAAGTCCAAGTAGTCGGGTGGTTTGTCCTCTCTTGTGGAGGCAAACCGAATACCCATTCTTCGCCTTAGATTTAGGTCATGCTTTTGGCCCTCGCCAAAGCTCCCTAAATTTAGGTTCTGAGGTTACTTCTCCCTTCTGTAGGACATAAGCATAAATCATCACCTCTTAGGCATTTTCATAGCCTTGTACTGTGGAATTATAATCTCTAAACTTCTAATAAAAGTTCAACTCAAATAAGTAATTCAATTTCAAATATATAAAGCCCAACCATAGGATAGTTTGGGATGTTTACTAGGCCTCCTAGTATCTTAAACAACCCTACTCACCTCCATTTGGCTTTGATAAGAACTTCCTCCTCTTGATCAATCCTATTTGATTTGCTAAGAATAAATTAATTGATTGATAGTCCTACCTATTGAAAATCTTTGGAGATAATGATCATTTACCTTAATCGAGAGTATTCTTGAGGAATCTCATTCCTTAAGATGCAATTAACTTTGGGGGCTTGCCTCAATAAGGAACTTAACGAACCTAATTTAAAATAAACCCTACTTTACTTTTTTTATGTAAAGTAGGGGAAGAATTTATGGTACATATGCAGACCCATTGTCCTTAAGAGTCCTTATTGAGGTGATTAGGTCCATTGTATGGTGGTTACTTCTGTCTCTCGAGATAGTACACCCCTCCTCAATATCATATCCGATCACCCTAATAAGAACATCTGCGGATCTATGTGGTGTCCTAACAAAAGGCGTATATTTCTGTCTTCATTTATCCTCTTCAAAAAGATAGATGAAGGCAAAAATATTTTCACCACACAGTGATTAATCCTTTAGAAACTGCAGGTTTAATCTTGATCATCTGATCTTTGATCGGACAGTCCAAGGAGAAAATACATAGCACTGCTGACTGACGTGGCACTTGATTTAACTACTTAAATAACAAATCCCATCGCGCTACGTGGATAGCATGTGCCATGCCATGTGGAAAGCTTGTGCTGCATCACTGGTCCATGTGGCACCAATGGGATTAGTTCTATAATTAAGGGATTTAATGACCTATTAATCATTGAAACTTCAAAAATACATAACTAAATGTAGAAAATTCAAAAAATATATAAATAGGGCTCATTTTAAAGATAATTCAATAATGAATAATATAAAATTATTTCTAATAGATTTTGAACAATGAATTTTCCTTAATTAGAGTTTATTTGAAACCATAATAGTTTTAATTACTCCCTAATCATTTCATTAATTAATCCCAAACTTCTCAAGCATATTTAGTGAGATGACCTCTACCTCCCTTTAATTTCCTTAGAATTTATTAATGAGTTAATTAAGGAAATTAATTAATGAATCCCTAATAGCTCTCTTCATATAATTAAAGATAAATAAGCATGTGAACAGTGGCTTAATCATTTAATTAGGATAATTAAATATTGTTTAAGTGAAGAGGAGGTTTATGGAATGGGTTTGGGGTATTTTTCCAAAGTTATTCCCTAAACCCCTTCCTTCCTTAATCCAAACCAAATTGAGGGTTAATCCACTAATAATCTTCTTAATTAGCTTAATCAAATTTCAAAATCAATCTAAACTTAATTAATCCTTTGCTAGGTAGATCCTTAGGTGTTCAAAAGCCTAAGGTAAATTTAGGGAAATCATTTCCAACCCACATGTGTGGGAAGGTGATGAAAGTACTTAATTAAATCCCTTAGTTTAATTAATCATTAAATGTGAGCCAATTGCATTAGGCCCCTTTCTCTCTTATGAGCATTGCTGATTTAAATTCCATGTGATTGCATATCATATGTTTGCTCACAATTGTTTGAATACATATATTAAGGAGGTCTAGGTAAGGGGTAATTAATGAACTTAATCTACGCTTTAACCTAAATAAAATATAAAATCAACTTAATGATTCTAAAAATTAAACTAAAATAACACACACATGAAGGGGATGTGTTAGGACCAGCAAAACTCTTAACATTCCTAAAAATTAAATTAAAGTCAAAATTAAAACAAAATTTCTTTAAACAATTTTGATTCTTTTTAAATGATCTTATTTCATAGGATTGTCTTTAGAAATTAATTAAGGTGAATGAAATTACATGCTTACATCACTTTATCTCTTTCCAAATATGTTAAATATTATTTTTCATATGGAATCATGTATTCATGTCTTTTGGAATAAAATAAAATAAATGAAATATTTCCTTTATGTCAAATTACATGTTTTGGATAAAGTAAGAATATGAATGGCTATTATCACTATTAAATCCAAAATTATTTTTAAAACCTATAAATCAAAGATTGTAAATGAAAGGTATGCTACTTAAAATTACTTATAAGCTTGCATGTGAGTGTAACATAAGATGCGCATTATGTAACTTTTTCCTTCTCTTCTCTTTTAACATAATTTTGAATAGGATTTGCAAAGTGTATAGTTCATTTGAAAAGAACACAACACTTGCTTAAATTTATTCCTATTCATTCATATGTTAGCATTTAAGAATGATCTTCACATTTACACATGTAAATTGCATAACCAAATCAAACATAAAAATCTTTTGCATGACTCTTTTTTCATTCATTTCTTTTTGTACATGCACATGTATTTAAGAAAAGTGGTATATTAGTCTAGACATCCCGGGGTTACGAGGCTTTAAGTAGCCCTAAGAAGGCTTATACCTTATACCCTTGGTGTAGAAAACTATGGTCGTACTTACTTATGTCTTTCATACATGTAAATGTGCATTTGATTAATGGATAAAAGAATCCCTTTCTTTTCTACATAACAAAGTCATGCATTATGAAGCATCCAAATTTCCTTAATCAATATCTCTTAGCACTCATCATTAAGGTGTCCTAAATATTTACATTTACATGTATAGATATACTTAGGATCATTTCATATGCATTATACACATGTTGGAAAGAAATAAAGTGTTGTGTGTTTTGTGATAGTAATTCACTTTAATTAATCTTAAAATGTCTTTCTTATTGAATAGGTTTATTTAGAGTAAATATAAACTTAGGATTAATTAAAATACATAATAAAATATTCACTAAATTAATATCACTAATGAATCTATCTTATAAATTACTTAAGGTAGGGAGGAAAGAAAAGTTCTCTTCTCTTTTCCTCTCTTTACAACACTTAGTAATTAAGTGTAGGTTCATTCAAACCAAGTCAAATCATCAAATAAATTTAACAAATCAACTAAATCACTTAAATAAAATCACCCTCTAAGTTGAACACTTTCATACTTAGAAAAACTCTAACCTTAAAGCCTAACTAAGACATACCACACAAGCCTTAAATTGCACACACATTAGGTTAAGTCACCATTTCTAGTCCTATGTTAGGGTGGTGCATGTTTTGATGCATGATTTTATTTTATGATGTAATGTTTTAGTCTGAATGTTAGGGCGTATATGTGTAGACTGAATAGTAGGACGATCTTAGTCTAATCATTATCTTCTGCAGGGGATTGTGCTTAAGGGGCTTTGTCATAAAAATATAAATGCTTTTATTGTGCAGGTTGCTTATACCCCTAAGCATAATCTAAAATAGGCCAGATGGACTTGTTTACCCATGTGTGGGGTGCTAAGTCCAATTTATTCATATACATGCATGGAATTGTGTGGTTTGTTTAATTAATCTCTATTTTGTAAGTTTTAGTTAGATTTACTTTCCCCATTTTTATATAATTTTTACAATTAGGATTTGGAATGAATATTATGGGGGATTAGGATGAACATTGGTCATAAGACTATGTCTTATGCACCATGTGAAGCCTTTGGAGCAACCACATTCCAACCAATTAAAAGAATAAAGAAGAAAGAAGAAAGAAAAGAAGAAATGAAGAATGAAGACCCCATAACATGAATTTCTTTTTTATTATAATTAATTCATTTGTAATCTGGGTTGTATAAGGGTAGAGCCAGGCTACCCAATTTCTTTTCGGGTTTGTGGGAGCCTGACCACAAAGGCCTTTTATTCTTTTGCGCTAGCTTTATAAATTATTTGATGTTTGTTTAGCTTATGCATTAAGATGGCATATTTTTCTAGTTTCTTCAATGATTGATGAATGGCTAGGATGGGATTTAGGCTCTTAGGAAAATAAATTTTCTATCCGATTAATCAACTCAAAATTAAAAATTAATAACTCATAACCTCACCTAAAGCCTAGGTTGTAAAATAAGATAAAAGATTTAGCAACCCTTAGCTAGATATTGTATGTTTTTATATCATGCATAAAAAGTATCTTGCTTCACTTTTTCTTATGGAGGGCTTCCACCTTTGCCAGAAAAATTGGCTTGACCTTTGAGAGTCATGGTGGAAACACACCTTTTTCTTGCTGATTTTGGCCCATAATCTAATTTCATGCATTATGCATATGAATCTGATAGCCTGTGTCAATTCAATTGTCTAAAAATGAAAATAGAATATACCAAAAATTTGCATTAGATTTAAGTCATTAATCATGCCCTACATGATCTAGTCTCTTAGGGAGTGTGTTTAAGGACTTAGTCTCTTTCTAAATAAACAACAGCCTAGCTATCTTGCAAAAGCATAAGACTTGCCTACATGTATTTAAAATCATAGGAGGAGTTAGTTGGCGGCCACCCCCAGGTGGTTGTAAGTCTAAACAACTGGGAGGTTTATCCTCTCTTGTAGAAGTAAACCATATACCCCTTTTCACCTTAGATTTAGGTCATGCTTTGGCTCTTGCCAAAGCTCCCTAGATTTAAGTTCAGAGGTTTCTACTTCTCTTTGCGATCTACAAGCATAAATCCTCACCTCTTAGACATTTCTATGATCTTGTGTCATGAAATTATAAGCCTTAAATTTCTAATAAAATTTCAACTCAAATAAATAAATCACTTCAATTTCAAAAATATAAAGCCCAACCATAGAATAGTTTGGGATGCTTACTAGGCTTCCTAGTATCATAAGCATCCTCTATTATCTTCCTTTGGTTTTGATAATAACTCCCTCCTCTTGATCAATCCCACTTGATCTTCTAAAAATAAACCAATTGATTAATGGTCCTATCTTTGAAATCTTTGGAGACAATGATCATTTACCTTAATTGAGGGTATTCTTAAAGAATCTCATTCCTAGAGATGTAATTAACTATGGGGGCTTGCCTTCATAGGAAACTTAGTGAACCTAGTTTAAAATAAACTCTGCTTTACTTTTCCATGTAAAGTAGGGGAAGAATCTTTGGTACATCCAAAGACCCATAGTCCTTAAGAGTCCTTATCAAGGTGATTAGGTCTATTGTAGGATGGTGACTTCTATCTCTCGAGATAGTACATCATTTCTCAATGTCATACTCGATCACCCTAATAAGAACATCTGGGATCTACGTGGTGTCCAACACAAGAAAGTTATTATTTTTGTTCTTCATTTATTTTTCTAAAAAAATATAGATGAAGATTGAAAGTAAATTTCACCACATTGTCTTATGACTAAAGAAATCTTAGTGTCTAAATATTCTTATGTCTAAGATAAGGAGATTGAGAACTTACTCCAAAAGTGAGGTCAACAGCTAAGTGTAAGTCAAATGAAACAAAAGAAAATATTAATTAAATTCTCAAATCAATTAAACCACTTAAAGTGACTTAGAAATTCATAATAAAGCTTAGCTAGGACATACCACACAAGACTTAATACACACACATTAGAGCTAAGTCACCACCTCTAGTCTTATGTTAGGGTGGTGCATAGAGTGATGTATGCTTGGTTTCATGATGTATTATTTTAGACTAGATGATAGGGTGTATATTTTGTAGGTTGGATGTTAGGCTGTGATTAGCCTAATCATATTTTCTATAAGGGATTGTGCTTAAGGAGTGCTTAAAATAAATATAAATGCTTTATTTTACAAGTTGCTTAACCCCTAAGCATAATCCAAATTAAGATAAGTGGGCTTAGTTATCCATGTGCAGGGTTCTAAGTCTAAATTATTCATATAACTGTTTGGGTTGTATGGTGTCTTTATCTAACACTTATTTTGCATTTATAGTTAGATTTACTTTTTTATTTTTAATGTAATTTTATATTAGGAATTAGGCTTAGTGTTTTGAGGGATAAGGATTAACATTGGCCAAAAGGCTTAGCCTTGGGGTGCCATGTGATGCCTTGAAGCCTACCAAATCAAAGGAGGAAGCATGAAGGAATGAAGGAGATATGAAGACTTGAAGACTTGAAGACCCCCCATAGCATTTATCATTTGAAAATTATAATTATTCTTTCATATTCTCGGTTGTATAAGGGTATAGCTCGACTATCCATTTCTCTTTTCAAGTTGTATGGCAGTACCCGACTGCACCAGTCTTTTATTATTTTGCATTAGATTTATAAAATGCTTGATGTTATGTTTAAATTACACAATAGAAATAGCATGCATTTTTATAGTTTCTTTATGAATTATGATTTATTGTGTGGCCTGGATCTGATTAGGCTCTTAGAAAAAAAATTCTTTTACCCAACTACAACTCATAATTAAAGTTTTAAATAACTTATAACTTCACATAAAGCCTAGGCATTAAATTAAGATAATTAAAATATTTAGCAACCCCTTAGCTGAATGTTGTATGTCTCACATCATGCATTCATATTATTTCACTCTTGCTAAAGGGTTTCCATCCTTGCACGATAGGGAAAGACTTGACCTTTGAGGGTCTCCTTTGTGGTAGAAAACACCTCTTTTTCTTTGATTTAGGGCATAATCTCATTTCAACATGCATTTAGGCATAAGAAATCCTAAAGTCCTTTATCAAAATGAAGTGTCAAATACAAATAAAATTTGAAAAGATTTGCATTAAAATAAGTCATTACTCATACCACTCATGCTCTAGTCTCTTAGGGAGTAGGTTTAAGGACTTTAGTCTCTTTCTAAATAATAATAACCTAACTATCTTGCAAAGTCATATGACTTGCTTATAGTGTAGGAGAAGTTAGCTAGCCGCCACTCTACACAGTTATAAGTTCAGCAATCGGGTGGTTTACTCTCTCTTGTCGATGTAAACCATATACCAATTTCACTTAAACTTAAGTCATCCTTCAGCACTTGCTAAAGCTCCCTAGATTTAGGATTCAAGATAGCTATTTCTTCAGGTTACAAGCATAAATCCTCACCTTTTAGGCATTTCTCTAACCTTGTGTTGGTGGATTATAAGCCCTAGCAATCTAATAAAATCTCAACTCAAACACAAAATCTCTTTCAATTTCAAACATATGAAGCTCAACCATATGATAGATTGGAATGCTCACTAGGTCTCCTAGTATCATGGGCATTTCTTACATAAATAAGTCTTCTCATTAATATTTCCCATTTGATTTTCCAATATAGCTAATTTACTAATAGTCTTATCTTTGAAATCTTTGGGGACAATAATTGTATACTTTAATCGAGAGTATTCCTAAGGAATTCACCTTCCTTAGGATGTAATTAACTATGGGGGCTTTCCCCCATAAGGAACTTTAGAACCCGATTTAATATAATCCTTACTTTATTCATCCATGTAAAGTAGGAAAAAAATCTCTAGTATCTTTGAAGACCCATCATGCCTTAGGAGCTTAAGTGATTAGGTCCATTAAAGGGTGATATCTCTATCTTTTTAGATGGTGTATCATACCTCAATGTCATACCCGATCACTTCAATAAGTATCCCCTCAAATCTGCATGGTGTCCCCCATACATTCCAAAAATAAACTCTATAAAGCCCTAGTAATCTAATAAAATTTCAACTCAAATAAAATAATTCTCTTCAATTTCAAACTTGTAAAGCCCAACCATATGATAGATTGAAATGCTCACTAGGTTTCATAGTATCATGGGCATTTTCTACTTATTTGCTTTAGCCTCGATAATAAGTCTCTCTCCTTTTAACATTTCCCATTTGATTTTCTAATATAACCAATTTATTGTTAGACTTAATTTTAAAATCTTTGGAGATAATAATTACTTACTTTAATCGAGAGTATTCTTATGGAACTCACCTTACTTAGCATGTAATTAATTATGGGGGCTTGCCCCCATAGGGAACTTTAGAATCCAGTTTAATATAAACCCTGCTTTATTCATCCATGTAAAAGCAAGGGAAAAATCTCTGGTATATTCAAAGATCATGCCTTAGTAGTCCTTATTAGGTGATTAGGTCCATTGAAGGGTGATGTCTCTATCTTTCTAGATAGTACATCATACCTCAATATCGTATCCGATCACTTTAGTAAGTACCCCCTTAGATCTGCGTGGTGTCCCCCATATGCATTCTAAAAATAAACACTATAGATTTTTTTGGTGACTTGCTAGAGATGGTTCCTCTCTCCATCTCTAGTAGACAGTTATTGTCTCCAAGCATCGATAGTGAACTTATATCTTATATGAGTTTGAGACTATCTTTTTTTCTGTTGGCACTTAGCTTATGTGGTGTTTATTTTTGATTATGTGTATAAGAGACACCACATAGATCTGAGGGTGTACTTATTGAGGTGATCGGGTATGATATTAAGGAATAGTGCACTATCTTGAAAGATAGAAATCACCACCTTATAATGGCCCTAATCACCTAATAAGGACTCCTAAGGCATGATGGGTCTTCGAATATACTAGAGATTTTTCTCCTACTTTATGTTGATGAATAAAGTAGAGTTTATTTAAACTGGGTTCTAAAGTTCTCTATGGGGGGAAAACCCCCATAGTTAACTACATCATGAGGAAGGTAAGTTCTTTAGAAATATTCTCAATTAAAGTAGGCAATTATGTCTCCAAAGATTTCAAAGATAAAACTATCAATAAATTGGCTATGTTTGGAAAATCAATCGAGATAGATCAAAAAAAAAAGACTTAGTATTGAAGCTGAATGGATGAGGAGAATTATATATTTGAATTGGAATTTTATTAGAAAGCTAGGACTAATAATCTCACAACACAAGGTTGTGGAAATGCCTAAGAGGTGCGAACTTATGCTTGTAGTCCGAGAGAAAATAGTAATCTCATATCCTAAATCTAGGGAGCTTCAGTGAGGGCCAAAGCACATCCTAAATCTAAGCGAAGATGTGTACATTGTTTACTTTCATAAAAGAGAATAAACCATCCGACTGTTCGACTTACAACTGCCTGGAGTAGCAGCCAGCTAACTCCTCCTATGCTTTAAAATCATGTGGTCAAGTCATATATTTTGCAAGATGGTTAGGTTGTTATCATTTAAAAAGAGACTAAAGTCCTTAAACCCACTCTCTAAAGAGACTTGAGCATGAGTGGTATGAGTAATGACTTAGTCTAATGTAATTTTTTTCAAATTTTATTTGTATTTGACACTTCATTTTGATAAAACCTTTGGGATTTTGTATGTCTATATGCATGATTAAATTAGATTATTTGCTAAATCAGCAAGAATGTGTATTTTCCACCACAAGGGATGCCCTCAAAGGTCAAGCATTCCCCAATCATGCAAGGATGGAAATCCCTATTCTCAAGAGCGAAATAATATGATATGCATGTTGTGAAGCATTCAACCATTTAGCTAAGGGGTTGCTAGATTTTTTAATTATCTTGATTATGCCCTAGGCTTTATGTGAGGTTATGAAAATTTAATTATGAGTTGTAGTTGGGTAGAAAAAGTTTTTTTCCCTAAGAGCCTAATCACATCCAAGTCATATAACAAACACCAATCATAAAATATTTATGAAGAGGCATGCCATTTCTAATGTACAAGCTAAACATAACATCAAACATTTTTATAACTACTATAAAAGAATAAAAGGTCTGTGCGATCGGGTGCCGCTGTACAACCTGAAAAGAAAAAATGGGTAGTCAAGCTCTACTCTTATACAACCCAGATTATAAAAGAATAATTATAATTACAAATGATAAATATTATGGGGGTCTTTATTCTTCATTCTTCATTATTTACTTCTTTCCTCCTTTGACTTGATTTGGATATGCTTGCTTCAAAGGCATCATAGGACTTCCCAGGACAAAGCCATCCAGTCACTGCTCATCCTAATCCCCCAAAACACTAATACTAATTTTTAATTATGAAATTACATTTCAATGGAAAGAGTAAATCTTATTACACCTGAAAAATAGAGGTTATCTAAACATACATTCCACCAAACATTTATATTTATAATTTGGACTTAGTACCTTGCACATGGGTAACCATGCCCACCTGTCGTAACTTGGATTATTCTTAGGGACTTAAGCAACTTTCAAAGAGAGCATTTATATTTATTTTACAATGGCCACTTAAGCATAATCCCCTGTAGAAAATATGACTAGGCTAATAGCGGCCTAACATCCAATCTATGAGACATACACCCTAACATGCAGTCTAAAATAATACATCACAAAATAAAACATACATCAATCATGCACTGTTCTAACATAATGCTAGAAGTGATGACTTAATCTAATGTGCATCTATTAAGGCTTGTGTGGTATGTCCTAACTAGGCTTTAGAGTTAAGCTTTTCTACATGTATAAAGGTTCAATTTAAAGGGTGGTTTCACTTTAAGTGGTTTAATTGATTTGTAAATTTTACTTACTTTTTTCTTTTGTCTCATTTTACCTACACCAAACAACTAAGTGTTAAAAGGAGAAAGAAAGATAGGTTCACTCTCTTTTATCCCTACCTTAAGTCATTTCTAAGGCCAATTAATTAAACAATTCTCTTTAGTGAATGGCTTATTATATATTTTAATTAGTCCTAGGTTTAGGTTCAATTTAAATAAACTTATTCAATAGAAAAGGCATCTCAAGATTAATTAAAATGAACTACCATCACATGACATATATTTATTTATTTCTTTCCATCATATATAGCATGCATATGGTTAAGTCCTAAACATACATATACATCCAATTTATATCTTAGCATGCTTGAATGATGAATGTAAGAAAATGCATTTGGAATTGATCTTTCATTTGGTTGAATTATTCTATCATACCAATTTAAAGCTCTATCTAAATTCTTATACAAAAGCATAAGCAAAGAGCTTTAAGTCACATGACCAAGCAATTCCACCACTTAAACCAAATATGAATGCATGTTTCTTTTTAATAGAAAAGGGATTTTCATTCATTAGTTAAAAGTATACACAAAGGTATAAAAGTTTTAAGTAGATACGGCGCCATTATTTCGCACCAGGGGAGTGAGGCAGAGACCTCCTTAGGGCTACTTAAAGCCGTGCGTCCCCAAGATGTCCAAACTAACATACCAACTATTCTTATATACACATGAATGTGCAAACAACTATAAGAATGGAGAAACCATGCAAAAGTGGAATTCAATTTAATTAAATTATGATTTTTATTCACTAGTTACACCACACAGACACACATATATAAAAGTTCTAAGTAGGTACGACACCATTATTTTACACCAAGGGAGTGAAGTAATGACCTCATTAAGGCTACTTAAAGTCGTACATCCAAACTAATATACTCCAAATATATATATATATATATATATATATATATATATATATATATATATATATATATATATATATGAATGTGCAAGCAACTATAGAAATGAAACCTATACAAAAAGGTTAGATTCAATTTAACTGATTTATTTGTGAAAATGAATCAAAGCTCTATCTAAATTCTAATGTCAAAATGCATAAGAATGAAATCAAATAGGTACATCACCATTATTTCGCACCAAGGGAGTGAGGTAGAGACCTCCCTAGGGCTACTTAAAGTCGTCCATCCCGGATGTTCAAACTAATATATCCATTAACATGCATACTCATGCAAATTAACATATGAATGGAAGAAGGAACTTCACTTCATACACTAAGCTTATATTCACATGAATTTCCTATGTATATATAACTAAAGTCATAACACATATTCTTATTCATTAAGAAGCTTTTGAAAATATATTTGAGATTTAATAGTGATAATAGCCACACATATTTTTAATTAAGTAAATACATGAAAATTAACATAAAGAAAATCATTTATTTTCAATTGATTTTTGAAGAAATGAATGCATGAATCAAGTGACATACAAAACTTTAATATGATTGGAAAGAAATAAAGAAACACAAGCATATAATCTCATTCAATCCAACTAATTCCTAAGGACAATCAAATTACAAAAGCTTAGTTAAAAGAAACCAAAGTTTCTTAAGGTTATTTCAATTTCATGTTTGATTTGGTTTAAAATATGTGAAAGAGGTTTGCTAACCCTAAACTCATTCCCCATGGGTGAGTTAATTTGATTTAATAAAAAATAATTAAATTGAGATATGAATTAAATTAATTAATTAAACCCTTACATATATCAGCTTAAGTTAACTAACTAATTAATGATGAGCCAACATGATATGCAACCACATGAAAAGTAAATGAGCAATGCTCCTAAGGAATGAAAGGGGCCTAATGCAATTGGCACATAATTAATAATTAATTAAGCTTAAGAGATTTGATTAATTACTTTTATAGTTTTCTCACATATATAAGCTAGTCATAATTTCATCAAATTCCTTTAGACTATTAAACATTTAAAGAGCTACCCAAAGTTTATTAATCAAAGTTAAGAGTGATTTGGATTTGAATTAATTTAATTATGTTTTTAATTGGTTAATTAAATCCTTCATTATGTTTTAATTAGGATGATGAAATTAACTTAGCAAAAGAGATCAAAGAGGAGGCCTCAATCCCAATCCCTAAGTCACTTCAAACAATCAATTAGGCTCTGAAATAATTGGATTCCCTTTTGTTTCAATCGATTAATTAAGTGGTTAATTAATTACTTAAGCTTTAATTAATTTGAAATAAATGAAGAGGCTTAATGAAATGGTCATAAGAAATAAACCTAAACCACTTCCCTCAGACTTTTCACTATCAGCAGAGGATAAAAAGTTTAATTAATTAATTAATCCACTATTCATTAGCTTGATCATCATTAATTAAGGTAGGATAGTAATTAAGGCTTAATCCCTTAATTTCCCTAATTAACTATCTAATAAATCCTAAGAAAAATAGGAGAGGCAGAGGTCGTCCCCCTAAACATCTCTGGAAAGTTTAAAATTGATTAGATAATTAATTAGAGAGTAATTAAGCTAATTAAATTTTTAATTAAACATTAATTGAGCATACATTACTATTCAAAATTAATTAATAATAATTTTAATGGATTTCCCTTTAAAAATACCTTTAAAATAGCCCTTGTTTGTATTTTTGGATTTTTCTACAATTAGTTATGAATTTTGGAAGTTTTAGCCTTAAATGGATTAATTAACCTAATTAAAGCCCTAATCCCGTCGGTGCCACCTGTGTTATTGACATGATGGGCTAATGTAGCATGCCTTCCACGTGGCACAATGGGATTGGTTATTTAAGTTATCAATTTGAAACCTTGACTTAAATTGTAGTGGGTGCTATCTAGTGGATCATCCGATCTAAGATAATGGACATCCACGATTAGATCTATGGTTTCGAAGGAAAATCAAAGGATTCTATGTGTGATTTTCTCAAGACCATCTGTCGACATGAAACGAACAGTCTGTGATATGTCTCCTCCCGAGCGGTGAGAGACGAAGATTGTCCATCATTCATCGCTTGATCTGAGCTGACCCAAGCTCGAATGGAGATCAAATTGATCCCACACCATCAAAAGGTGGAGATGAACACATCCAATGGTGGAAATCTCATCACATAAAACTTTCCTTCACAAAAGATCAACCTATTTTAAGCTTAAGGATCGGTTTCAATGGCATACCTCACTGGATCTTATGACCAATGATTCTAACGATTGAGAAAGCTTCATTTGTTAGAAATGAATCCCTGTTGAGTGACACGAGCTTTGATTTGAGGTGGATTTCTTGAAAGAACAAAGCATGGGATGGAAGTGGTCAGCTTTGATCGAACTCCACCCTCTGATCATCGAATCTTGGGGGATGATTCATTCTCGCTCGTTTGGCTCCAAGGATGGTGTGTGCAAAGTTAATTATACTTTGGTGGAGGTTTGAACAAATGGAAATCAGATTGAGGCTCCCCTATTTTTATTTTCCATAAAATTGAGAGAAGAGAAGTTGGGGAGCTCGGGAAGCCTTGGAAATTACTTTGGGATGTGCATTCTTGGCTGCTAGGGTTGAATCGAGGTGTGTGTGTTGGTTTGAGTGAGAATGAGGGGGGTATACTCCCCCATTCTTTGAATCAGATGATTAGCCTCATTTGGTCATTTTGATAAAATGGCTATTAAGGGGAGCCCAATTTGGGCAGAGAATCATGTTAGCTAGCTTCCTTTGGGTGGGGGAGGATGTGAGAGTGGCTGCCATTGTAGTAGTGGGTGTCCTATGGCTTTCTAAGTGTTCCAATAAGAATGGGGAGGTGATTTCACCTCCCCATGAGTCATGGTCGACCCAGCCACCCTTGGGTCAGATTAACCAATGCCCTTGGTGCCTAAGTCGATCAATGGATGGGTGTCAAGTGGCCAAGGAAGAGAACTGACCATTCCCCCAAGTGATTTACCTCATGTGATGCCCTTAGCCCAAGGGTATCTTGGTCATTTGGTAATAGATTTAATTTGAGCAAATTTGAAATGGGTCAAAAGTGGGTTAGCCCTAATTCCAAATGATTTGGAGTTCATTTAGTATGATTTGGTTTGATTTTACCTATTTAGGTCAAATTAGGTTTGGTTGGGTCAAGTTGACCAATTGGTCAAATTGGATCAAACCAAGGGTTGGGTCAAGTTCACATGACCATTTAGAGTATTTTGGTTCAATTTATTTGTATTGGTTTGGCTTAGGTTTGGTTTTGACTTATTTGGATTCAAATGGGTCAAATGGGTCAAGTTGACCAATTTAACCAATTTGACCAAATTGGGTTGGGTGTTTAATTGGTTGATTGTTGATTGTTTTGGTTTGGAATTTGGTTTAATTTGATTTTAGCCAACTTTAGGTCAATTTGGGCTAGCAATGTTAAGTCAAGTTGACCAATTGGTTAAATTGGGCTCAATCATGGCTTTGGTTAAGTTCAATAATCAATTTGGAGTAAACTTGAGCCATTAGTTGCAATTAATTTTGGGTTAAATCATGACTTCCCATTTTAGCTATTTAGGCCAATTTGGGTCAACTTGGGTCAAATGGCTGATTGGACTTGGTTTGGCTCAATTGAGGATTTAATCATGTTCAATCATTGATTATGAGTTGTTTGAATCAATGGTTTTAATCAATTTGGCATATGGTGAGTTTCAACTTTTTTAGATTTCATTTAGGCTAAAGGTTGACTTGGTCAAAGGACCAAGTTGGCTTGGTTTGACCCAATTGAGATGATTGATCATCCTAGGGTGATTGTTGATCATGTTTTAAGATTTGGATGGCTTTGGTTCAATCCAAATTGGGTTGAATAAGAACTTGGTTCCAAAAGGGTTCTTTAGGTTACTATGGGTCAAGTGGACCTAAATGGGTCAAATGGCTTGATCATGGTTTGACTCAAGTTTAATTTGGTTTATGCATGGATTTAGAATGAAAATATAAATCCAACTGCAATTGGTTTGGAGTCAAATGGATTTTGGTTTATATAAAAATTTCAAGTCAAAAGGGCTCGACATGGGCTTGACTTAAGTTGACTTGGGTTTGGTTTGATAATTATAGTATTTATATTTGGCTAAATGATTGAAGGAATGATTGAATCATGAAGAAATCCATGGATTTTGAGTTGATTTGGATGTCATTTGGTTAAGTTCAAGGAAATGGCTAAAAAGGCTAAAATTAGAAATTTGATTTGATTTGGGTTTGGTTTTGGCTATCTAGATTTATATTTCATTTATATTTGTGAATATAAATAAAGATATAAATGATTCATGAGAAAATCACTTAAGTTTGGAATGATTTGGAAGCAAATTTGACCAATCTTAAGGATGTAGGTCAAAAGAGCTTAAATAGGGAATTGATTTAGTTTGATTTAGCTTGATTTGATTTGGCTCATTTGAATTTTAATTTTATTTATATTTGTGAATATAAATGAAGGAATTAATGATTTATCAGTCTAGTTTGATTTGGTTTAAAGAGGGTTTTGGCTAAGCATATGAAGGTGGGTCATATGAAAGGAGGACTGGAATTTGAAATTTGAACTTTTTGGGTTTCAATCACTTAGGGTTGGAATTTGGGTTGGAATTTGATTTGATATTGAATTGATATTTGAGAAAATCAATTGAATTGGGGTTGATTCAAATTTGTTCAAGGCTAAGTCCATAAGACAAAATTAAAGGGCTTAAGAAGGGTTTTGGAATTTGAATTTGAATTTGATCATGAGTTTCAATCATTTGATTTGGAATTGATTTATGATTTGGATTTGAATTTGAGGTTTGGTTTAAGGAAGGAAACATGGATTGGGTTTAAGCTATAGGGTAGGTAAGTTTTCCTAAGTCCCTGAGGCATGACCTATTCTCATGGCTAATCATTCTACATTTCTAGGATTAGGTTAAGTGTTCACTGAATCACAAGAAGTGTCTTAAGACTAAGGGACTCTTAGTGTCTACAAGAATCCTATATCTATGAAGAGGGAGTTAAGAACTCACTCCAAAAGTGAGGTCAATAGCTTATTTCAACCTTAAGCAAAGCTTGCCAACATCCTTTAGATTTAGGACCTCACTCCATGCATGTCTTGAAACCCCTATTGGGTCCCCGATAAGATTAAATTAACTGAAAGGAGATGACTAAAACTTAGATCTCTTAACTAGTTTAAGCAAGGTTCATCTTATACTTAAGAAAATAAACCCTTTTACAAAATTACACTTTTCAAAAAGCACTTTTTCAAAATTCACATAACAAAAGATTCGCACAAAATTTATAAGTTTTCAAAAAGCATAAAAATAAGCAAACCTCATTTAACAATTTCTATAATTATTACATGGAGGTTCTTTTCAAAATCAAAATCAATAATTTTAAAATCATTTTTTCAAAAGCATATTTTTGAAAATAGCTATCTCCATTCAACATACCCAAATTTATTGAATGAAGATTCTATTTTTAAATGAAATCATGATATAAAATTGAAACTCCACTTAGCATATTCAATATGTGCTAGAGTTGGAGTTTCCCTTTTCGGATATAATTCATCGAGGCACCCCGAACCTATATACGATATGGTTCCTAAAAAACTGGAGCACATGCTAAGCTATGACCTCTCTGGGAATGGCCTTACCACTTGGGAATGTAACATGACCCTTAGAAGGAGGGTCACACATCTATTCACTACTGAATGGCCAACACTGAATGGCCATGAGGCTAATGTTGGATGTAGAATATTTGGTGGTAGACCACACTATGTACCTAACATTGGTGGCATCTCCAAGTCCATGCGCCTATGATCATCGGCTAGTAGTATCCTAGTCCCTGATCTCTCGAACGGACATGCACTCTGCATAAACTTGAATGCACCTCAGTCATGATCTTACGGGAATTGTGTTTGTCCTAACAACGTAACCACATATGATTGAAGGACCGTCGGTACAAGGTGTTATCTACGAGAGCGTAGGAAAGGGCTCTCTGCTTCACCTGATATGCTTGTGACTTCTCTTGAGGTAGTTTGCCTATATTTAGATAATCCATGAATGGTTGCCTCCAATCCCACTTATCATCTTTTTTGGCAATGGTAACCTCCCCTTCAAGAGAGAGTCTCTCAATAAGTTCAGCATCAACAAAGGATAAGACTTATCTATTTTGGACCCTTATTGGTATGGACTCATCTTCCGGATATGCTAACTATTTGAGAAGCTTAGCTAATGCAGCTTCTACTACATTCTATCTTTGAGGTATCTTGTAGATGGTAACCTCTAAAATTTGGGCCAACAACTCCATAGTTTACTTATGGTAATGATGGAGCTTAGGCTTTAAAACTTTATAGGACTCAAAGAATTTGATATTGGATGACCAAACTAAGAATCCCCAAAGATGTTGATATTCTGATGTATAATATGGCTAACTCAAATTAGAGCCCTCATATTTGATGTCTAGTTGGTGCATGGATTAGACAAATAATATAAGAATCTCAACATCGCGGGATGGTAGAAACTATTCCTATTCTCACCTTTCTTGGAAGAGTAGATTATGGTTCTTCTCTTTTTTGAAAGGAAGTCACGCCATCAAAATACATCTCCCAGCGGCAACTATTAGTGTCCCCTAAGTTTATGATTTGTTCATCAGGGAGGTCATCATTAAGTGGAGAATCAACAAGAAGTGGGTGTGTTGCTAAGAAATTCATTAGTGCCTACCCTTTCACCGCACTAAGGGGTACGAAAGTGATGTCAAACTGTGACAAAATCATGGACCAATGCTCCAATCATCTGGGTAGCATTGGTCGTATCATGGGATATTGTAGTGGATTGATCTTAGAGATCAAGTTCACCTTATGAGGAAGCATGTAATGCCATAGCTTTTGGGATGCAAAGATAAAAGCTAGGCAGTACTTTTCAATGGGTGGGTAATTTGCCTCAGCATGGATTAAAAATGACTGAGATAGTAGAGCGCATTCTCTTTCCCTTCTTCATTGGTTTTGGCTAACAAAGTGTCAAAGGACTCATCCAATGCAATAGTATATAGTATGAGTGGCTTGCCCAGGATAGGGGCTGCTAGAACTGGCAGCATCAACAGGTAGTTCTTGATATCTTCAAAAGCATGTTGACACTTATCATCCCACTTAAACTTGGTATCCTTTTTGGAAAGTGTCAAAAATGATTGGCATCTCTCTGATAGGTTGGAAATGAAGCATCTTAGATATGCCAACTGTGCTTAAAATGATCTGAGTTGAGTTAAAATTTTAGGGGGTGGCATTTCTAATATCGCTTTGATCTTCTCCAGATTGATTTCTATCCTACGGTTTCAAACAACAAACCTAAGGAATTTCCTTGAAGCTACTCTGAATGCACACTTCAGGGGATTTATCTTAAGGTTAAATTGCCTTAACCATTTGAAAACTACTCTTAAGTCAAAGAGATGGTCTTCCTTTTCTTTACCTTTGACTATGAGATCATTGACACAACATTCAACTTGATAATGAATTAGTTCATTGAAGATTCGAGTCATGGCCCGCTGGTAGGTAGCACCCACTTTTTAAGGCCAAAAGGCATGACCTTATAGCAAAAGGTTCTGATCAGGATTCAAAATACAATATTTCTTTCATCTTCAAGGGTCATCTTTATTTGGTTGTAACCAAATGAGCCATCCATGAAAGAGAAAACTGCATGAGATGTGGTAATGTCCACCATTAGTTTATATATTGGTAGTGAAAATTCATCTTTAGGACATGCCTTATTTAGACCTCTAAAATTGGCGCATATGTGAATTTGGTCATTTTTTTCTTAAGTGGAATGATACTGGCCAACCAGATAGGATATTTTTCTTCCTTGATAAAGCCAACATTGATCAATTTCTTAACTTCAGAAATGACCTATTGTTCAATGTCTAATCGCATGCTCCTAGGAGCTTGCTTAATATGATGAGAAATAGGTTCTATTGCTAGTTTGTGGACTACCATGTTATGAGATAAACTGAGCAATTCTTCATAACTCCATGCGAAGCAGTCCTTAAACTCAGTCAATAGGCTAACTAAGTCATTGGTTTCAGTCTCATTCAAGAACAAACTGATGTATGTCAATCTTGGATTATCTTAAGTTCCCAAGTTGATCTCTTTGAGCTTGTTGATGGTTGATCTGATCTCTTCTTTGAACTCTAGCGATGCATCCTTGACTTCATAGTCATTGGGATCATCTGAAGTTTCTAAATACACCTCCTCATATGAGTTAGCATGATTTGAAAAGAACCTACCAAATTCAAAATGATTGGTGATGATTAGGCAATGATTGTCATCATCGACTGAACCCACTATACTGAATTCTAATCTTGATCTTGATTGAAGATGTCTGCTTTGGTTATCCTATAACCTTTCAAAATAGCCTGACCTGTGTTTAGGCCAAGTATGTGGGATTTATCCCTTCTTTACTAAATTAAGAATACATAGCGAATACCAATCAAAAAGCAATTATAATAAATCTTTATATAAATCATCGTCAAGTTCTACATTAGCTTCTTGACTTGAGGATGATGCTCCCAAAAAGAACCTCTAAGTTTTCCCATCTGTGGATGACTTAGAGGCTTCCTTAACTACCAAACCCTCAACAATTTGAGAAGAAAGTGGGGTTAGAGATAAGGTTCCCAATTGACTCCTAACTATCTCATATGCAGACTTGGATACATTTATGCTTTGCTTTGGAGCCTGGTCTTCATCACTATCATGCTCCAACATCACCTCAAAAGGGATCACTCTTGAGAAGAGGCGGCTGGTGCTAACCACATAAGACTCATCCTCTGAACTAGATTATAAGTCTATGTGGATAGCAGGTGTACTCCTAGTGGCTGGGACATACCGCCTATTGGGTGGCCAATAAGAAGGCTTTCCACCTTAGGGGCTACCTCTGAACTATCCTCTGCCTCTGCCTAGTGGAAGTTGGGTCATCTTACCTATGTGTTCGAATGGAGTAATGAATTGTGGGTGGAATCTAATATCAGGTTCTATATCTTCCCCTGAGTCTATGTCTTGCTCTCTTTTATTTTCTTTTCCTATTTATTTTTCTTTTTATTTTTTAATTCTTTTTATTTTTTTTTTCTTTCTTTTTGTCCCTCTTAGGGATCTTAAATAGATTCACGAGAATGGGCTTGTTGATTTTAGGGAAGAAAATAGGTTGCATTCTCATATATCCCAACCTCATGAATTGTGAAGGGGTTGAGATCTCCTTTGACACAATACTCAATTCTGCCTCTCATGAACTTCATGCACTCATGTAAAGAGGATGGAACTATGTTGTTCTCATGTATCCATGGTCTTCCAAGAAAATCATTGAAAGATGTATCTGAGTCTATGATATAAAGCTTGGCTTCAGTCTTCTAGTTATTTATCTCTAATGGCAATACTATGGAGCCTAAGGCACTCTCAGCTTGTTCAATGAATCCTCTCAACATCATCCTCTTTTTTTGGAGTTTGGAGATGTCAATCCTCAAGTAGGCAAGGGTTCTTAAGCTCATAATGTTCATTGATGCACCTTGGTCAACCAGAACTCTTGATATCATGTATTTACCAACGTCCATTATAATGTAGAGAGGGCAGTTGACCATGGTCATTCTTAGAAGCAAGTCTTCATCACTAAATGTAATCGTTAAGATGTCTTTTGAGTTGTGTGCCTCTTCTTCAATAGCGATCAGCTGAGCTAAGCATATCTCTAGATCAAGAAGTGCATTGACTAGATATTCCCTCATCTCTTTGGATAAGATGAGGGCGTCATATATGCTTAACTTAGCTGATAACTTTTTAAGATGTGCTAAAACATTATAATCAACTTTACTTTATCCTCCATGGGCATATCCATGGAGCATTCTATGGAGGTGACATCTGCTCACTGGAACCTATGATTTATTTACCCTTATTGAGAGGTGCTACCCTTAGAGGTAGAACTTTGCCACTGTGCAGGTTGACTTTAGTGACTTCTTAGAATGATGAACTTATGGAAAGTTCTACCTTTTCATCAAGTATACCTATGGAATGGAATCCTTGGGTTAGTTGGCCAAGTCAATCAAATTGATTGAGGAAAAAGTAATTCATTAGAATATTATTTTCTAGAATTGGAGAGATTTTAAGAGGAATAAGATCTAAAGTATCAAAAGTGGACAAGATGTAAGTGAAAGCTTCCTTCATTGATTTCTTCTTAGGTGGAGGTACATGATAGAAATTTAATAAAATAAGTGAGGTAAGGGATTTAATGCACTTTTTTGCTGATACAACACTCTTGCTGACATAAGAGAAGCTAGTAGAAGAAGAAGTAGTACCTGCAATGGTGGATGGAGTGCTAGACTTGGATGGTGGTTACACTATTGGACTATTTCGGGCAAGTAAAGTGGGTTGCTGCTACTGTTGGGCTGTCCCCTTCTTCAAGTTGTCTTTGGCAACTTGCCAACCTTCCTTGGTGTTGGAGGTTTGAGCTACCTCAGGCACCTATAAAGATAGTTTTTCAATTTTAGAAACTGCTTTTTTAGAAGTTCGGGATAAGACAATATCCCAACTTTCTTTTATTTTAAGAGGATTGTAGGTTTTCCCAAGAATTAATCTAATAGAATTAGAAGGTTGTTCTAATAAGTATTTTTTTTGGGGATAACCATGGTGCCTAACCTATAGCTACGCTCAAGCCAGTCCTTAAATGTAATATGATCCTCTAAGACATGACTAACCATATGGTGGTAGAGGCAAAAGTTAGGATCATCACTCTTGCCCACATCCTCTGGCCTCTTGGGCTCTAGTAACTAAAAGTCAGGTTTCTTTAAGAGATTCTTAAAGATTTTTCTAAGTGCCTCCCTCTTAAATGAATATGGCTTATTCAACCTATCAGTAAGAGTAGGTGGGTAATAGCTATTTGGAGGGGGCTAGGAATGCCACTGCTAGGTAGAAATCTTGATGTGGTGGGAATTATGGTGTGGTGGTGATATGATGGTAGGGTGGTGGAGGTGGAAAAGGAGACTGCTAAGCTTGGGGTCTCCCATATTAGACTTTGGCTGGCTGCTTCCCTTTATCCACTGACACAACTATCTCTGGCTTCTTCTCGAACACTTTTTGCAGCTTGGGCCAAGATGATTGGTCAAGAAAGGGCAACTATTTGGCCTCTTCTTCTCAAATATTCAGATGGTAAATCCCTTAAGCATGAAGGCGGCTGGGCTATGAATATTTTTGAGAAGAATCTCAATGGCATGTAGTTCAGACAGCTATGACTTGTATTTCATGCTCAAATTGTGCCACATGAGAATATAATCAACAAGGGACTCGTTGGGAGCTTGTGTCGCTACAACAAGATCACCTACAATTACTCTTTGATGAGCTCCAGCAAATCTCTTGATGAAGAGGTGCTCCAACTTAGCAAAATTCCCTACCGAACCGTTGGGTAGCTCATCATACCAGTCAAATGCAACCCCTACTAGGTTGCTTCCAAAAGGTTTTAATAATAGTGTATCACTGCCACTGACGTTACAGCAACTGGCTCTAAAATGTATAATGTGCTGATGTGGGTTCCCACTACCATCAAAGATTGTGAAGGAAGGCGGCACAAAACCCTTGGGGTATTGAACTGTATCAAATTCCTTTAGGTATGGTCTACTCTTTGGAATAGATGAGCTCCCCCGGGCTTGCGCCATCACTTCCTTCACCTACTATTCTACCATGTGCTTGATATCCTTTTCATGCATGGAGGTGCCATCTGTAACCTTGCTATGCAGACTACCAGCATCATCCTCTGCAAAAATGCACCTAGTATGCTCTAGGTTATGTACCAACTTTGGATGCTAAGCTATCATGCGAGAAGGATGTGAAACTGGTGCTGAGTTCTGCAATACTAAAACTACTGCCATCAACTCCTTAATCTTCTTCCCCATCTTATCAATATGATCATCTCTCTTTCTGAGTTGATGGAGGAGGTGTTGAGTCGAGTGAGAAGTGTCACCCTCCTAGAGCACAGCACCATCCTAACTAGTCTGCTCCCGCTGTAAGGATCCTTGAGTGTCAACCATGTCGGCCTCGGCTGTATCATCCCACATGTCATCTTTATTAGGATCGAAGTTGACCCTATTCTCATCTTGATCGGAGAAGTCACTCCTAAAATTTTCTCTTCTCGACAAAGTAATCATCTAATATGTCATCTAGTGACTGATCTATTATGCTTGGATGACGGGATAAATGGCTAATACTGAGCTGCTTCTCTGCTGAATAACCGCCTATCAATACTTCCTTACTAGGAGGATCAATTATCATGAGGACCATATCTATGTCTCCCCCCCTCTCTATCTCTATATGCTACGATGGTGGTGGTGGTTCAACGATGATGCTCTTGGGTCACCACTCACCACTGAGGTGAGGGTAGAGCATGAGCTCAATCTCACCTCAGGGGATGGAGTGGAATCCTTGGGCCATAGGCGGTTCACTTCGTCTCTTGGGAGCTTCTGAATCTTAGCAAGAATGGTAGATGCTCTGAGCTGAACAGGTGATGGTGGACGATGAGGGCAGTGATGTTATGGCAACATCGTCTGCCACTCAACAAGAGATCTTCTCTGGTGGGGCGTGCAGAATGATGATATGAATGATCCCGCATGATCAGAAAATTCATCATGGTGGCCTGTGTCTCTGCACGGCATCTCAATGGCTTCTCTCTCTCTCTCTCTCTCTCTCTCTCTATGGATCTCTCTCTCCCTCTCCTAGGGATCACCGATCGTAAGTCAAATAAGGTACCACACTCCAAGCATTCGTATGCTCTACCGACCTAGCGCAGAATAGTCCTAAATCCAACGTAGGGCCTCTTGTGCTCCCCTAGCTGGTGTCTCTTGGTATGCTGGTGATGGAGGAGAAGTAGCAATCCATCTGAGGCTGAGAGGGGGCCACTCAAAAGTGCAGAGGTCTTATGGGGAGAACCCTCCTTAGCTACATGGGAAGCAACATCAAACTCTATGGCTGCTCGCTCGTGCTCTCACTTATTCTTTTAATTTTTATTGCGGCACTAAGTACGAGTGAGCAAGATAGAGTGAAAACTAGTACCTACCTCGAAAGTGGAGGAGACTATCTTAGAGGCTAAGATAGCCTTCCCCTTCAGGGTGACCAACGAGGAGGTAGTAGCTCTTGCTGGAGCTATGGCAGGGGCAGTCTTGAAATAACTAGATATATTGATGGGAACCACTACAGCCTTCCTCTTCAGCAGAGGAAACTCAGAGTCATATGGGATATCCAAGTAGATTAGTGGCATCCCCGTCATCTCTTTGGCAGTGGTGGACCGCCCTCATGATAACATAGACCCCTCAAGCCAAAATGGATCAAGTGTGTGGCATTAGTCAAGGCAAGATTGGCCTAATTCAAGGCCAGATCTATACCCGAAGGGAAAGTAAAGATGAACATGCTGGGAGCCATAATCACTGCACTAATCGGAAGATGGACTGATTAACTGTACTGAAGTTATTGCATTTGTTAAAATAAGATTGAGTCAGACTCTTGCCTTGATGTTTGCCTTCAATCATTGATTTTTATATTTAATTTAGAATTTGAACCCACAAGTAACAAATTTAGGTATGCTAAGTGGGGTTCATTAAATTTTGGAGAGATTTTTGATATTTGGAGGAGAGACTTTGCTATATGATTTTGATTTAGAACCCACACTCAACCAATTTAAATAGGTTGGGCGGGGTTCAAAAATTTGGAGTGTCTTTTTAAAGAAATTTATATTATGTGAAAGAACCTTTATTTAGCAAATTTAGGTATGCTAAGAAGAGGTTTTGATTATATGTTTTGAAAAATTTTGTGAGAGTATCTTTGCTTGTGATGATTGGTTATATGTGTGATATATGTTGATTTGCAAATGGGGCTTTTTACTTAACAAATTTGGTATGTTAAGTAGAGGCCAAATGTGTTTGATATGTGTTTGTTTGCTATTGAAAATAAGACCCCTGCTTAATAAATTTAGTATATTAAGTGGAAGCCAAATGTGATATGATTTGTATTTTGAAAATAAAACTCTCTCTTAACAAATTTGGTATGTTAACTAGAGTCAAATGTGATATAATTTAAAAATGAGGTTCTCACTTAACAAATTTGGTATGGTAAATGGAAGCCAAATGTGATTTATTTGTGTTTGTTTGCTTCTAAAAATGATACTTCCACTTAACAAATTTGGTATGTTGAGTGGAAGCCAAATGTGATTGATTTGTGTTTTTGAAATGAGACTCTCGCTTAACAAATTTGGTATGTTAAGTGGGAGACAAATGTGATTTGATATGTTTTTGTTTGCTTTTGAAAATGAGGATCTTACTTTAAAAATTTTAGCATGTTAAGTAGTAAATCAAATGTGTTTATGATTTGAAAATTAGACTCTTACTCAACAAATTTGGTGTGTTAAGTAGGAGTCAAATGTGATATGTTTGCAATTGAAATTCTCACTTAACAAATTTGGTATGTTAAGTGGGAATCTAATATGATATGCTTTGTATTTTGAAAATGAGACTCACTTAACAAATTTGGTATGTTAAGTGCAGTCAAATGTGATATGATTTGAAAATGAGGTTCTCACTTTATAAATTTGGTATGTTAAGTGGAAGCCAAATGTGATTGATTTGTGTTTGTTTGCTTTTGAAAATGAGACTCCCACTTAACAAATTTTGTATGTTAAGTGGAAGCCAAATGTGATTGATTTTTGTTTTGAAAATGAGACTCTCGCTTAACAAATTTGGTTGTTAAGGGGGAGTCAAATGTGATTTGATATGTTTTTGTTTGCTTTTGAAAATGAGGTTCTTACTTAACAAATTTGGTATGTTAAGTAGGAAACCAAATGTGTTTATGATTTGAAAAAGGAGACTCTTACTTTACAAATTTGGTATGCTAAGTAGGAGTCAAATGTATTATGATTTGAAAAAGGGGCTCTTACTTAACAAATTTGGTATGTTGAGTAGGAGGCCAAATATGTTTATGATTTTTGAAAGAGGGAAATCTATTTAGGAAATTTAGGTATGTTAAATAGAATTCAATTTATTTTTATGATTTTTGACATTTGGACTCTCATTTGACAAATTTAAGTATATCAAATGGAGTCCAAATGTGCTATGATGGTCAAGATTTTGGAAAAGAAAATTTTTATTTGACAAATGTAAGTGTGTTAAATAGAATTCAATTTGTTTTAATCTTCAAAGAAAAGGAAACTCCTATTTGACAAATTTAGGTATGTCAAATGGAAGTTCAATTATATATTGATTTTATGTGTGATTTCTTGCTTTTAAAAAGAGGGAAACTTCAACTCTAGCATATGTGAAATATGTTAAGTGGAGTTTTAATTTTATGTCATGATTTGACTTGAAGATAGGATCTTCATTCAACAAATTTGAGCATGTTGAATGAAGGTGGTCATTTTCAAAAGTGTGCTTTTGAAAAAGAGGAAAGTCCAACTCTAGCATATGTATAATATGTTAAGTGGAGATTCAATTTTATACTATAATTTTAATTGAAAATAGAATCTTCATTCAACAAATTTGAGTATGTTGAATGGAGATAACTATTTTCAAAAAGATGCTTTTGAAAAATGATTTTGATTTTGATTTTGAAAAGAACCTCCATGTAACAATCATGGGGATTGTTAAATGAGGTTTGGTTATATGAGTTTTGTGCTTTTTTGAAAGTTTCTTATGAATTTTGTGTAAGATCTTTTGTTATCTGAATTTTGAAAAAGTATTTTTGGAAAGTGGCATTTTGCAAAAGAGTTTATTTTCTTAAATATAAGATGAACCTTGTTTCACGAAGCTAGTGATAAAGAGGTTCTAAATTTTTTATCATCTCCTTTTATTAGTTGATTTTATCTTTCACCTATTGGGGGACCCAATAGAGATTTCAAGACCTATAAGGAGTGAGGTCTTAAAACTTCAAGGATGTTGGCTAGCTTTGCTTAAGAATTAAATAACCTAAGTGCCAATGGGAGGAAAGATAGTCTTGGACATGTATGAAATACAAGTCCACTATCGATGCTTGGAGACAATAATTGTATACTAGAGATGGAGAGGGGAACCATCCCCAGCGAAGTCGCCAGAAAAATTTATGGTGATTGTTTTCGATTATGTATATGGGGGATACCACATAGATCTGAGAGTGTACTTATTGAGGTGATCAGGTATGATATTAAGAAATAGTGTACTTTCTTGAAAGATAGAAATCACCACACTATAATGGATCTAATCACCTAATAAGTACTCCTAAGGCATGATGGGTCTTCGAATATACCAGAGATTTTTTCCCTATTTTACATGGATGAATAAAGCAGGGTTCATTTAAATCAGGTTCTACAGTTTCCTATGGGGACAAGCCCCCATAGTTAACTACATCCTAAGGAAGGTGAGATCCTTAGGAATTATTGTCTCCAAAGATTTCCAAGATAGGACTATCACTAAATTCACTATGTTTGGAAAATCAATCGGGATAGATAAAAAAGAGAGACTTATTATTGAAGCCAAAGGGAGATGAATAGGGAATGCTCATGATACTAAGAAACCTAGTTTGCATTCCAGCCTATCCTATGGTTGGGCTATATGTGTTTTAAATTCAGGAGAATTATATGTTTGAATTAGAATTTTATTAGAAAGCTAGGACTTATAATCTCACAACATAAGGTTAGGAAAATGCCTAAGAGGTTAAGACTTATGCTTGTAGCCAGGAAAATAACAATCTCAGATCCTAAATCTAGGGAGCTTTAGTGAGGGACAAATCACATCCTAAATCTAAGCAAAGATAGGTACATGGTTTACTTCCACAATAGAGAATAAACAACCTGATTGCTAGACATGCAACCGCCTAAAGTGGGAGCCAGCTAACTCCTCCTACACTTTAAAATCATGTGGTCAAGTCATATGTTTTGCAAGATGGTTAGGTTGTTATCATTTAGAATAACACTAAAGTCCTTCAACCCGCTCCCTAAAGAGACTAGAGTATGAGTGTTATGAGTAATAGCTTAGTCTGATGCAAATCTTTTCAAATTTTATTTATATTTGACACTTCATTTTGACAAAGCTTTGGGATTTTGTATGTCTATATACATGAAGAAATTAGATTATTAGCTAAATCAACAAGAAGAAATATTTTTCACCACAAGGGATGCCCTCAAAGGTCAAGCATTCCCCTATCATGCAAGGATGGAAATTCCCTATTTTCAAGAGCAAAATAATATGATATGCACGTTATGAAGCATTCAACCATTCAGCTAAGGGGTTGTTAAATCTTTTATTTATCTTGATTATGCCCTAGGCTTTATCCGAGGATATGAGTTATTTAGAAATTTAATTATGAGTTGTAGTTGGGTAGAAAATTTATTTTCCCCTAAGATCCTAATCGCATCCATGCTATACAATAAACACCAATCGTAAAGAAATTATGAAGAGGCATTCCATTTCTAATGCACAAGCTAAACATAACATCAAACATTTTTATAACTACTACAAAAGAATAAAAGGCCAATGCAGTTGGGTGCTGCCGTACAACCCAAAAAGAAAAATGGGTAGTCGAGCTCTACCCTTATATAACCTGGATTACAAAAGAATAATTACAATTATAAATGATAAATGTTATGGGGGTCTTCATTCTTCATTCTTTACTTCTTTCCTTTTTTGACTTGATTTGGATGTGCTTGCTTCAAAGGCATAACAGGGCTTCCCAAAACAAAACCTTCTAGCCACTGCTCATCATAATCTCCCATAACACTAATCCTAATTCCTAATTATGAAATTACATTTAAATGGAAAGAGTAAATCTAACTACACCTACAAAACAGAAATTAGCTAAACATACATTCCACCCAAGCAATTATATTTATAATTTGGACTTAGCACCCTGCACATGGGTAACCAAGCCCACTTATCCTAACTTGGATTATGCTTAGGGGCTTAAGCAACCTGCAAAGAGAGCATTTATATTTATTTTTCAGCAGCCCTTTAAGCATAATCCCCTGTATAAAATAAGACTAGGCTAATAGTGACCTAACATCCATTCTATCAGACATACACCCTACCATCCTATCTAAAATAATACATCATAAAATAAAACATACATCAAACCATGCACCGTCCTAAATTAAGGTTAGAAGTGATGACTTAATCTAATGTGTGTGTATTAAAGCTTGTGTGATATGTCCTAACTAGGCTTTAGAGTTAAGATTTTCTAAGTGTAGAAAGGTTCAATTTAAAGGGTGGTTTTACTTTTAAATGGTTTAATTGATTTATAAATTTTACTTAATATTTTCTTTTGTCTCATTTGACCTACACCAAATAACTAAGTATTATAAAGAGAAAGAAAGAGAGGTTCACTCTCTTTTATCCCTACCTTAAGTCATTTTTAAGGCCAATTAATTAAATAATTCTCTTTAGTGAATGACTTATTATATATTTTAATTAGTCCTAGGTTTAGGTTCACTTTAAATAAACTTATTCAATAAGAAAGGTATCTCAAGATTAATTAAAATGAACTACCATCACATGACATATGTTTGTTTATTTTTTTCCATCATATATAGCATACATATGGTTAAGTCCTAAACATATTTATATATGCAATTTATATCTTAGCATGCTTGAATGATGAATGTAAGCGAATGCATTTGGAATTGATGTTTCATTTGGTTGAATTATTCTATCATATCAATTTAAAGCTCTATCTAAATTCTTATACAAAAGCATAAGCAAAGAGCTTTAAGTCACATGACCAAGCAATTCCACCACTTGAACCAAATATGAATTCATATTTATTTTTAATAGAAAAGGGGTTTTCATTCATTAGTGAAATGTACACACAAATGTATAAAAGTTTTAAGCAGGTACGGCGCCATTATTTCACACCAGGGGAGTAAGGTATAGACCTCCTTAGGGCTACTTAAAGTCATGCATCACTGGATGTCCAGACTAATATACCCACTATTATTATATACACATGAATGTGCAAATAACTATAATAATGAATAAACTATGCAAAAGTGGAATTCAATTTAATTGAACAATGATTTGTATTCACTAGTTACACTACACACACACACATATATAAAAGTTCTAAGTAGGTACAACGCCATTATTTTGCACCAGGGGAGTGAGGTAAAGACCTCCTGAAGGCTACATAAAGCCGTGTGTCCCCAGAATATTCAGACTAATATACCCATTAACATTCATACTCATGCAAATTAACATATGAATGGATGAAGGAACTTCACTTCATACACTAAGCTTGTATTCACATGCACTTCCTATGTATATATAACTAAGGTCATAACACATATTCTTTTCATTAAGAAGCTTTTGAAAATATATTTGAGAATTAATAGTGATAATAGCCACACATATTTTTAATTAAGTCAACACATGCAAATTGACATAAAGGAAATCATTTTTTCCAATTGATTTTTGAAGAAATGAATGCATGAATCAAGTGACATACAACACTTTAATATGATTGAAAAGAAATAAAGAAACACAAGAATATAATCTTATTCAATCCAACTAATTTCTAAGAATAATCGAATTAAATAAGCTTACTTAAAATAAACCAAAGTTTCTCAAAATCATTTTGATTTCATGTTTGATTTGATTTAAGAGATGTCAAAGAGGTTTTCTAACCGTAAACTCATTCCCCATGTATGAGTTAATTTAATTTAATAAAAAATAATTAAATTGATTTTATGGACTATTTATTTTGAGGTATGAATTAAATCAATTAACTAAACCCTTACCTATATCACCTTAAGTTAACTATCTAATTAATAATGAGCTAACATGATATGCAACCACATGGAAAGTAAATCATGAATGCTCCTAAGGAATGAAAGGGGCCTAATGTAATTGGCACATAATTAATAATTAATTAGGCTTAAGGGATTTGATTGATTACTTTTATGATTTTCTCACACATGTAAGCCAATCATTATTTCATTAAATTTCTTTGGACTATTAAACATCTAAAGAGCTACTTAAATTCGATTATTCAAAGTTAAGAACGATTTGGACTTTGAATTAATTTAATTAAGTCTTTAATTGGTTAATTAAATTCTTTGATTATGTTTTAATTAGGATGATGAAATTAACTTAGGGAAAGAGATCAAAGAGGAGGCCTCAATCCTAATCCCTAAGTCACTTCAAATAATCAATTAGGCTCTAAAATAATTGGATTCCCTTTTGTTTCAATTAATTAATTAAGTGGCTAATTAATTACTTAAGCTTTAATTAATTTTAAACAAATGAAGTGGCTTAATGAAATGGTCATAAGAAATAAACCTAAACCACTTCCCTCAGCCTTTCACTATCAACAGAGGGTATTAATCTTAACTAATTAATTAATCCACTATTTATTTGCTTAATCATCATTAATTAAGGTAGGAGAGTAATTAAGGCTTAATCTCTTGATTTCCCAAATTAACTATCCAATAAATCCCAAGAAAAATAGGGGAGGCATAGGTCGTCACCCTAAACATCTCTGAAAAGTTTGAGATTGATAAGATACTTAATCAGAGATTAATTAGGCTAATTAAATTTTCAGTTAAACCTTAATTAAGCATAAATTACTGTTCAAAATTAATTAATAATAATTTTAATGGATTCTCCTTTGAAATACCTTTAAAATGATCCCTCATTTGTATTTTTGGATTTTTCTGCAATTTGTTATGAATTTTAGAACTTTTAGCCTTAAAAATGGATTAATTAACCTAATTAAAGCCCTAATCCTGTCGATGCCACGTGGTTGCTAACGCAGCGTGCTTTCCATGTGGCATAATAGGATTGGTTATTTAAGTTATCAAATCAGAATGTTGACTCTAATTATGGCAGATGAGCTTTCCTGTGGACCATCCAATCTAAGATCGGGGGGCCACGATTAGATCTGCGATTCTGAAGGAAAATCAAAGGCTTCTACCTGTGATTTGATCAGGACTGTCGTTTGTCGCTTGATCAAAGCTCACCCAAGCTCGAATGGAGATCAAATTGATCTCACATGATCAAAAGGAGGAGATGTGCACATCCAACGGTGGAAATCTCATGACATGAAACTTTCTTCACAAAAGATCAATCTATTTTAAGCTTAACGATCAGTTTCAATGGCTTACCTCATTGGAGCTTATGACCGACGATTCCAACAATTGAGGAAGCTTCATTTAGTAGAAATAAAGCCCTGTTGAGCGTCACGAGTTTTGATTTGAGGTGGATTTCTCGAAAGACCAAAGCACGGGATGGAAGTGGTCAGCTTCGAACAAACTCCACCCTCCGGGCATCGTAAAGCTTGGGGGATGATTCATTCTCGCTCGTTTGGCTCCAAGGATAGTGTGTGATAAGTTAATTACACTTTAGTGGAGATTTGAGTAAATGGCAATTGAATTGAGGCTCCCCTATTTTGGTTTTCCATAATATCGAGAGAGAAGAAGTTAGGGAGCTCAAGAAGCTTTGTAAATTGCTCTAAGATGTGTGTTCTTGGCTGCTAGGGCTGAATTGGGTATGTGTGTGTTGGTTTGAGTGAGAATGAGGGGGGTATACTACCCCATTCTTTGGATCGAACAGCTAGCCTTATTTGGCCATTTCGATCAAATGGCTATTAACAGGAGCTCAATTTTTGCAGAGAATCATGTTAGTTGGCTTCCTTTGAGTGGAGAAGGATGTGAGAGTGGATACCATGGGGGTAGTGGGTGTCCTATGGCTTTCCCAGTGTTCCAATAGGAATGAGGAGGTAATTTCACCTCCCCATGAGTCATGGTCGACCCAACCACCCTTGGGTTAAGTTAACCAGTGTCCTTGGTGCCTAAGTGGACTAATGGATGGGTGCCAAGTGGCCAAGGAAGAAATGACCATTCAGCCAAGTGATTTGCCTCATGTGATGCCCTTAGCCTAACGGTATATTGGTCATTTGGTAATGGATTTGATTTGAGCAGATTTGAAATGCATCAAAAGTCGGTTAGCCCTAATTTTAAATGATTTGGAGTTCATTTGGTTTGATTTGGCTTGATTTGACCTATTTAGGATAAATTGGGTTAGGTTGGGTCAAATTGACCAATTGGTCAAATGAGGTCAAACTAAGAGTTGGTTCAAGTTCACATGAACATTTGGAGTGTTTTGGTTTAATTAATTTGTATTGGTTTGGCTTAGGTTTGGCTTCACCTCATTTGGATTCAAATGGGTCATATGGGTCAAGTTGACCAAATTGGGTTGGGTTAGGTGTTGGTTCATGTTCAATTAGTTGATTGATATTGGTTGCAGCTTTGGTTTGGTTTTATTTGGGTTTAATTTGGATTTTGGCCAATTTGACCTTTTAGGTCAATTTAGGCTAGGTTGGGTCAAGTTGACCGATTAGTCAAATTGGGCCAATCATGGCTTTGGTCAAGTTCAATAATCAATTTGGAGTAAACTTGAGCATTGGTTACAATTAATTTGGGTTAAATCATGATTTGACCCATTTTGGCTATTTAGGCTAATTTGGGTCAACTTGGGTCAAATGGCCAATTAGACTTGGTTTGGCTCAATTGAGGGTTTGATCATGTTCAATCATTGATTATGAGTTAGTTTGAATCAATGGTTTTAATCAATTTTGTATATGGTTTGTTTTAGCATTTTTAAATTTCATTTGGGCTAAGGGTTGACTTGGTCAAAGGACCAAGTTAGCTTGGTTTAACCCAAATGAGATGATTGATCATCCTAGGGTGATTGTTGATCATGGCTTGACTCAAGTTTAGTTTGGTTTATGCATGTATTTAGGATGAAAATATAAATTCAATTGCAATTGATTTGGAGTCAAATGGATTTTGGTTCATATGACAATTTCAAGTCAAAAGGGGTAAACATGGGCTTTACTTGTGTTGACTTGGATTTGGTTTGATAATTATACTTTGTATTTATATTTGGCTAAATGATTAAATGAATGATTGAATCATGAAGAAATCCATGGGTTTTTAGTTGATTTGGATGTCATTTGGTTAAGTTCAAGGAAATGGCTACAAAGGCTAAAATTGGAAATTTGATTTGATTTGGGTTTGGTTTTGGCTATTCGTATTTATATTTCATTTATATTTATGAAAATAAATGAAGATATAAATGATTCATGAGAAAATCACTTGAGTTTGGAATGATTTGAAAGCAAATTTGACCAATCTTAAGGATGTAGGCCAAAAGGACTTAAGTAGGGAATTGATTTAGTTTGATTTGATTTGGCTCATTTGAATTTGAATTTCATTTATATTTATGAATATAAATGAAGGAATAATTGATTTATAGAGAAATCAATCAAGTTTGATTTTGTTTAAAGAGGGTTTTGGCTAAGCATATGAAGGTGGCTCATATGGCTCAAAAGGAACTTTAGAATTTGAACTTGGTTTTGGGTTTCAATCACTTGGGGTTGGAATTTGATTTGAGATTGAATTGATATTTGAGAAAATCAATTGAATTGGGGTTGATGCAAATTTAGTTAAGGTTAAGTCCATAAGATAAAATCAAAGGGCTTAGGAAGGGTTTTGGCATTTGAATTTGATCATGAGTTTCAATCATTTGATTTGGAATTGACTTATGATTTAGATTTGAATTTGAAGTTTGGTTTGAGGAAGTAAGCATGGATTGGGTTTGAGCTATAGGATAGGAAGTTTTCCTAAGTCCCTGAGGCATGACCTATTCTCATGGCTAATCCTTCTAAGTCTCTAGGCTTAGGTTAATTGTTCACCTAATCACTAGAAGTGTCTTAAGACTAAGGGACTCTTAATGTCTACAATAATCCTAGATCTATGATGTGGGAGTTGAGAACTCACTCCAAAAGTGAGGTCAACAGCTTATCTCATTCTTAAGTAAAGCTAGCCAACATCCTTTAGATTTTAGGACCTCACTCCATGTAGGTCTTGAAACCCCTATTGGGTCTCTACATAAGTGAAAGGTAAAATTAACTAATGAAAGGAGATGACTAAAACTTAGAATCTCTTTACCACTAGCTTGGTGAAGCAAGGTTCATCTTATACTTAAGAAAATAAACCCTTTTGCAAAATGGTACTTTTCAAAAAACACTTTTTCAAAATTCACATAACAAAATATTTGCATAAAATTTATAAGAAGTTTTCAAAAAGCATAAAAATAATCAAACCTCATTTAACAATTTCTACAATTGTTACATGCAGGTTCTTTTCAAAATCAAAATCAATAATTTTGAAATCCCTTTTTTCAAAAGAATATTTTTAAAAATAGCTATTTGTATTCAACATACCTAAATTTGTTGAATGAAGATTCTATTTTCAAATGAAATCATGATATAAAATTGAAACTCCACTTAGCATATTTCGTATGTGCTAGAGTTGGAGTTTCCCTTTATTTCTAAAGCAAAAATCACACATACAAAATCAAGACATATTTGAACTCCATTTAATATACCTAAATTTGTCAAATGAGAGTCCTCCTTCTTTTTTGGAAAATCAAAACAAATTGAATTTTATTTAACATACCCACATTTGTTAAGTAGAATTTCTCTTTTCCAAAATATTGAAAATCAAAATACATTTGGACTCCATTTGATATACCTAAATTTGTCAAATGAGAGTCCCATTTTTAAAAATCACAAAAACAAATTGAACTCTATTTAACATACTTAAATTTGTTAAATAGATTTCCCTCTTTCAAAACATAACACCTTTGAACTCTATTTGACATACCATATTTGTCAAATAAGAGTTCCCCTCTTTTTTAAAAGAGAAATTAAATCAACACAAATCAAACACACTTGGCTCCTACTTAACATACCAAATTTGTTAAGCAAAGAGTCTCATTTTCAAATCAAACACACTAGGCTCAAACTTAACATACTAAATTTGGTAAGCAAGAGCCTCATTTTCAAATCATACACACTTGGCTCCTACTTAACATACCAAATTTGTTAAGTAAGAACCTCATTTTTAAATCAACACATATCAAACATATTTGGCCCCTACTTAACATACCAAATTTGTTAAGTAAGAGCCTCATTTTCAAATCAAATCAGCATATATCACAAACATAACAAACAATCATCACAAATAAATATGTTTTCACAAAATTTTCAAACATATAATTGAAAACTTTTTAACATACCTAAATTTGCTAAGTAAAGGTCTTCCAAATCAAATTTTCAAATAAGATATACAACATATATATATATATATATCCAAATTCTCTCCAAAAAATTGAACCCTGCTCAACATACTTAAATTTATTGAGAATGGGTTCTAAATCAAAATCATATGGTAAAGTCTCTCCTCCAAATATCAAAAATCTCTCCAAAATTCCAAGAACCCCACTTAGCATACCTAAATTTGTTAAGTGTGGGTTCAAATTCCAAGTCCAATTTAGAAGTCAATGATTGAAGATAAATATCAAAGAAAGTCTCCGATCACATTTCAAGAAATGCGCTTATTTCAACAGTCTTTTCACCTTGACGATATAGTTATTATGGCTTCCAGCAAGTTTATTTTCTCCTTCCCTTCTAGTGTGGATCTGGCCTTGGATCAAGCCAATCTCACCACAGCCACCACCACACATCTGATTTACTTTGGCCATAATTTTGAGGGAGTTTGAGTTACTTGTGAGGGGATAGCTCTCACAACTATTAGTAGGGACGAGGTGGTGGAACAAACGCCACTTATCTCTTCAACATTCCATCTTACTCTAAATTCCCCTCACTAAAGACAAAGGTTGCTGTCATTCCCACACCCTGATCAATGTTAGTACCAGCTGCTTCAACATGGGTTTAGTTAGTTGTCCATGCCATAACTCCAATGAGAGCTACTACCTCTTATTTGGTCATCCCAAAAGGGAAGGCTATCTTGGCTTTCGATAAAGTCTCCTCTACCTTCGAGGTAAGTTCTAGCTCTCGCTCTACTTTGCTCACCCACACCCAGTGCCACAACAAAAATAGAAAGGTTAAGCAGTACCATGTGCGAGCAGTCAGAGAGATCGATGCTGCCTCACACATCGCTGAGGAGGGTTCTCCCCATGAGACCTCTCCACTCTTGAGTTGCAATAGGTTTCACCCCCGCTCAACCTCAGATGGAGAGGAGGACTACAGGAGGATTGTCGTATCACCACCACCACTAGCACACTTTGAGCTACTGGTTAGGGAGCATAGGAGGCCCTATGTCGATCTTAGGACTGTTCTTCGCCAGGTTGGTAAAGTCTATGGACACTCAGAGTCCGGAGCATTTGACTTGAGGTCAGTGATTCTCAGGAGTGTTAGTGAGCAGATCTGCAAGGAGAGAGTCACTTTGGACTCCAAAATTCATCATCGACCTCTCACATTAAAGAGAGTATGATTTGATGTCGATGTAATTTCAGAAAGTAGATGGAATAGTATATAAGACACTACCCAATGATTTCACCCTAATTTGGTGAGGACTTTAGATCTGGTTCCAAGTTTCTTATAAGTGCAAGCACCTATAGTTAATTACCCCTCTCAATGCTGAGAGAGAACTTTCGATTAAGGCTAGTCATTAGATCATTGAATGCATAGCATACAGTAGCAGAATGTGAAGTTTAAAAATTAAGATTATGAAATTCATCATTTTAATTTAAAGCGGATGGTTGGGGGAATGATGACATGCCTGATCTAGATCCATGGTTCTGTCATCATGGGTCGTGGTCCCCAATCTACTTAGTTATAGGAAGTAGTACCCGATGAGAAGGATGCTTGGCAGGTTACATCCAAAAAAATTCTTGTAGACCTAGGGTGGTGTTTGTCTATGGAGATAGGCTTAAGTCTTCCTTAGCTGATAGAAGGCTTTTTTTCCCTATCAAGTATACCCTATGATTCATAACTCAAAGGACAGAGCCATTGGGGAGCATATGGGCTACAGTCATGACCGTAATATAGTGGTGTCATTTGGCGGCTACCACCTGATCAGAGGACTCTAGTCATAATTGCATCATATGTGGAGCCTACTGGCCAAGCCACGCAGTCAGAGGACACAGGCAACATCATTATTGATATGATATTAATTGAAAGTGAATATAGTAGAACACTTTATTTGACTTTGGCTCCTTTTGTGAGCTAGAGTTTTCCTAATTTGTCACCTCCAATAAACTATTGCGGAAGGTGGATTGAATTTTTAGATTTAAATTTTTAGATTGCATTTCATTTAGATATTTATAGCTTAATGACATATTAGATTTCACATTTGGTTTGACACTTAATTTGAGTTATTTTAATTTGAAATTAAAATCATATTTTTGATGGAAGTATCCCCTCCGGTTGAAATCTCCATTCAACACAGCAATCATTAGGATTTTTGAGTTTGCTTTATCATTTTATTTATTATTTAAGATCTTATTGACTTTATTATTTAATAATAGAGGATTAGATCTACTGTCATATGATAAAATTAGCTTCACATATATTTTAATCAGTTGAAATTTAGTTTTATGATGAATTAATTTAGAGCTCAAATATCTTTTAATATAATATCCCCTTCGGTTGAGATTTTTAGTCAACGCGACCATCATCAAGGTGGATGTATTATTTCAAATCCTGTCGATCTATTAAATTAATAATAGAGGATCAGATCCACTATCATATAATAAAATTAGCTTCTCAGATATTTTAACATGTTAAAATTTTTATAATAATTAGATTTTTAGGTTTTGTTAACCCAGACCCGGTCCTAAGACCAAACCAGGAAGCAACCCATACAACATCCTCAAACACTAAGTTTAAGCATTCAGCGTAGTGTCAGGGCCCATCTGGGTATTTAGTAATTTAGATAATTTTATGTTTAAATTATGAGATTAATTTTATGTTTTCATTTAATTCTAACTTAGCTTGCGCAGCCTTTTCAGACATTAAAATTTACACTTTAAATCTCTATGTAGCACATGCATGTATTTATAGCTTAGATAATTTCATCTAATTAATAAAATTATTAATTTTAAAAATCATAATTAGAATGAAATTTCTTAATTTTTGGATTGAAAGAAGCTTTATAATTCATAGAGAATTTGATTTAGCATCACCTTCTATCTACTTGTACGAAGGATTGCAGATCCAGTGGCGTTGAAGGCATTTTATTTTTTTTATTTATTTATTTTTTTGTATTTGATTTTTGCATTGAAGCTAATGTAAAACCACTTTCATTTGATTCTTCATTTATTAATTCACTATAATTTTAATGAAGAAGTTTATTTGTATTCATGGATATATCTCCAAACATATTACAAATTTTCTTTTCTATTTTCTTAATTTGTTCAACGAATTATAAACTGATTTGATTATTCATATTTACTAGTAAGCCATATAATCAAGCTTTCATTTGTAAACCAACTTGTAGAATTTAATGCAAATTTATTTGCAAGTTATTTCCATTCAGTCCTTGCTTGAAATTTAGTTTTCAGATTCAACTGATTTTTATTGAGATCACCTACCAATCTCTTTTGAATTTTACATTTGAAAGCTATACATCAACCATATTACAAGCTTTCGATAATCCAATTATGCATTTAATTGGATTTATCCTTGTATCATGTTGAAATGAAAGACTATAAAGTATCGTTCATGTTCACTCAATCAATCTTTTAAGCTTAGATTTGAATCTTATAAATGTTATTTGCCTCCAAGCCTTGCAATCCAAAATTTAATTTGATGTCATCATTAATTTTCAGTTTTTTGCTCATAAGTTACAATTAAATTAGTTTATTTTGAATTTGAATTTTATTTAGAGCATAGCCTTTCAATTTTGTATTTATTTTGAGTTTGGACTTTATTTAGAGCATAACCTTTCAATTTTGTATTTTTTTCATTTCAAGCACATTTACATTTAATTTCTAATTCATTTCTTTAGAACTTTATATTTTATTTATTTTTGGTTAAGTCCCAAAAAATTGATGAAATTTTGATAGCATTCTGGTAGAATTCTAACGTCATCCCCGCATTGGGGTGTGGTGTTTATTTTTAGGATGCGGGACACCACATAAACCTTAGGGGATAATTATTGAAGTGATCGAGTATGACATTAAGGAATGATGTACCATCTTGAAAGATAGAAATCACTACCCTATAATGGACCTAATCACCTAATATGGACTCCTAAGGCATGATGGGTCTTTGAATATACGAGAGATTTTTCCCTTATTTTATATGGAAAAGTAAAGTAGGGTTTATTTTAAGACAGGTTCATTAAGTTCCCTATGGAGGCAAGCCCCCATAGTTAATTACATCTTAAGGAATGGGAATTCTTTAAGAATACTCTCGATTAAAGTAGACAATTAGGATCTCCAAAGATTTCAAGGTTAAGACTATCAAAAGATTGGCTATTTTAGAAAATCAAATAGGATAGATCAAGGAGAAGACTTATTTTTGGAATCCAAAGGGGAAAGTAAGAAATACTCATGATACTAGGAAGCCTAGTGAGCATTCTAATCTACCCTATAATTGGGCTTTATATTTTTTTTAAAATTTGAAGAGAATTAATTATTTGACTTGATATTTTATTAGATTGCTAGGGTTATAATTTCACAACATAAGATTGTGAAAATACCTAAGAGGTGAGGATTTATGCTTATAGCCTAAAGGAAATAGCTAACTCAGATTCCTAAACTAAGGAGCCTTGGTACAAAATAAAGGCACTACCTAAGTCTGAGCAAAAGGTGGGTATTTGATTCACCTCCATAAGAGAGGATGAACTACCACGACTGTTGGACTTACAGCTGCTTGGAGAGGTTGCCAACTAACTCCTTCTATGTTTTAAATCCATGTAGACAAGTCTTATGTTTTGCAAGATTGCTAGGCTATTGTTTATTTAGAAAGGAGACTAAGTCCTTAAACTCACTCCCTAAGAGACTAGAGCATGAGTGGTATGAATCCATGACTTAATTTAATGTAAACTTTATCAAATTTATTTGATTCTTATGGACTCTTTGTTTTGACACAAACTATGTGATTTTGTATGCCTAAATGCATGAGAATTTGATTATGGGCCAAATCAAGAGAAAAAAGGGTGCTCTTCCACCAAAGGCTCTCACAGGTTAAGCCTTCATTCTCTGGCAAAGATGGAAGTCCCCTCTTAATAAGAGTGAAATAATATGACATGCATGATATTATACATTCATTCATCCAACTAAGTGGTTGCTAAAAACTTACTATCTTAATTTAATTTCTAGGCTTTTATATGAGGTTATGAGTTATTTTAAAATTTTAGTTATGAGTTGTTAATTAGGGTAGAAAAATTAATTTTTATCCTAAGAGCCTATCGCATCCAGGCCACACATTCAAGCATCAGTCATAAAGAAACTATGAAAAGCATGTTTTTCTAATGCGCAAACTAAACACAACATCAAATAATTTTATAGACTACCGTAAAAGAATAAAAGGTCATTGCGGTCGGGTTTCACCGTACACCCCAAAAAGAGAAAAAAAGATGGGTAGCCGAGCTCTACCCTTATACAACCCGGATTACAAAACAAAATAATACATATTATGGGGGTCTTCTTATCTTCATTTTTTTATTCTCTTTCTTTTGATTTGATTTGCTCCAAAGGCATCATAGGGGCCCCCCAAAGACTAAGCCTTCTGGCCACTACTAATCCTAATCCCCCATAACACTAATCCTAATTCCTAATGCAAAATTACATCAAAAATATGAAAACTAAATCTAGCTACACCTACAAAATAAATATTATCTAAACACACCATACAACTCAAGCAGTTATATGAATAATTTGGACTTAGTACCCCACATATGGGTAACGAAGCCCACATATCCTAACATGGGTTACACTTAGGAGCTAAGCAACCGACACAGTAAAAATATTTATATTTTTATTACAGCGCGCCCTTAAGCACAATTTCCTATAGAAAATATGATTAGGCTAATAACGATCTAACATCCAATCTATGAAACATACACCCTAACATCCAGTCTAAAACATTACATCATAAAACAAAACACAACAACATACATACGACGCCCTAACTTAGTACTAGAAGTGGTCTTAATACTCTAATGTGTGTGTTTAAGGCTTGTGTGGCAAGACTTTACTAGGCTTCTTTAGTTTAAGTTTCAATTTGGAGTTTGAATTTGTTTAAATTTTACCTTTGAGTGATTTCAATTTAAATGATAATGATTTATTTTTCATTTTTATTTCACTTTTATTTGGTTAAAAGATGTTTAGGTTTTCAAGAATGAAGAATAGAATGAATTCCATTTGTAGGCAAAACTTGCCCTATTCTACATCCTGACACCTAAAGAATCTAACTAAGGTCCTTAAGTATCTTAATTAGCCCATTTGAATTTATGTAATTCATTTGATTTTATTTATTTGACTTGACTTAGAATTTAGAATTTGAGTTTGTTTAAGTATCTGATTGATTAATTTTGGATTAGATGTTTTAGTTTAATTGCATCTTGATAATTCAATATCCTTAATATCTACTGAAGTTTAAGTTTATTTAAGTTCATGTATTTTTGGTTGAATAATTTTAGATTAGATATTTTGATTTAATTAAATCTTGATAATTCAATATCCTTTTTAAATTAATATTTAATTCTTTTCTTTGATTATGGTTATGTGACTTAATTGAGTTTGATTCTTTGTTTATCAAAGTTTGGTTTCTATTTTGATTTCAAACATTGGATAGTTAACTAGTTTATCTTATTTAAGCAAACCTATAGTTAATTAATCTTGATAATTCAAATTAAATTAAATTAAGAAAGACTCTCATCATGAAGTGTATTTATGTTAATTATAATGATTTGTTTAATTTTCAATTTGATTTCATATTTGTTTAGATTAATGATGTAATTAATGACTTAATAATTTAGGTTTAATTTAGGTTTTGATTAGTATTTAATTACATTTATGTTTGATTAAGTTTAAGTTTAATGTGATTAATTTGATTAACTTAATTAATTTGTTTAAGAGGTGTGATTAAATTTATTAGTATATTAATTAAGTGTTTGATTTGAATTAATTTTAATCTGATTTATAAAGTTAATTTAGTTTATTAATATGGTAGATTAATTTATTAAGTTTGCATTAATTAGGTGTTTATTCAATTGGATTAGCTTAAGGGTAATTAGTTTAATTAAGGAGAGTATTTAAGTTAATTATTAAATTAAATAAAGATTTATTTAACTCTTAATGATGTAATTAATGGGTTAATGATTTAGGTTTAATTTAAGTTTTGATTAGTATTTAATTTCATTTTAATTATGTTTGATTAAGCTTAGTTTAATATGATTAATTTGATTAACTTTAGTTTACTGAGGGGGTTTAAATTTAATTTGATTTAAGCTTAATTTTAAAGTTAGCTTTAATGTAACTTATTTAAATTTAAATTAATTTGATTAATTAAGATAATGGATTAATTTATTAAGTTTGCATTAATTAGATGTTTTATTAACTAAGTTTGATTAAGGGTAAATAAATTTTTAAATCATGAGATTAATTAAGGGTTTTTTTAATTAGAGATTAATGAATTAATTTTCCACATTGAGTGATTTGGTTTAGTTAAGTGTTTTACTTAAGTTTGATTTGATTAAAGAATTATTGTTTTTACCATCATTATTATTAAGTGAATTAATTATTTATTTCATTTCAATTAAGTTTGATTATTTATGTTTAGAGTTTTATTTGATTTGATTCATTTATTATGTTTGTTTGATTTAATTATTAAGTTAAAATATTTAATGGTTAATTAATTATCTTATTCCAAATGGATGTGATTTAATCATATGTTAATCGAGTTTACTTTAACTTTATTTGGTTTAATTCGATTAGAATTAAATGATTATATTGTATTGGTTTATTAATCGATTTGATTTTTTAAGCATATTTAATAATTTATTAGTCTCAGTTTATTTATACTCATTAAGGGGTTTCATATGATTAAAATTCCATGCTTAGTGTAGGTTTAGTTATACTAATTTCACCCATGTTAAACTTTCCTAGATTTGTTTAATTTTAAGTTTGATTTAAGATTCAATCATTTAATCGAGTTTTATTAACTTAAATAGGTCTAATCATATTTAATTTAATTTCCTCTAAATATGATATTTTTTTGATTTGAGGTTTGATTAATAATTGCTTAAGTGTTATTTCATTTTTTTTACTTTTGATTTGATATTTAAATTGTTTTTAGATTATGTTTTAATTAACTCCTTAATTGATTAAACTCTACTCTTAAGTATTTTTTTGGGGTTCATTAGAATTCAGAAGATCACATTATTTTCTTAAGAGTCCTAGATATAAATTGAAGTGATTTAAGCCATTTTGAATATTTTTGTAAATTTTTAATTTTTATTTGATTTATTTTATTTAAATGGACAATCTGAATTTCAAAATTTAAATTTTCCTAATCCAAAAGTCTTTTCACTTGAAATTTTTATGGTAGGTGTGTTTTAACTTTAGTTTCAATCCTTGAAAATTTTAACTTAATCTAATATATATTTTTGGTTTCATTAATGAAATTTAATTTTCACTAAAACTCAAATTAAGCTCAAAATACTCAGTAAAATTTGGGTATTTTCAATTTATTAGATTCCACTTGGAAAGTTGAATCCAACGAGCCCTTGTTTATAATTTTTGGCTAAATATTTTATTTTTTATGAATTTTTGAAGTTTGAAGTGATTTAAATTTATTTGTTTTTATAAAAAGAAATATGTGCGGCACTGACGTCAGTCGTTGGGCGGGAAAGGAAAATGACCCGAGGCTTGATCTAGACCATCTAATTTTCGATCGGATGGTCTGGATCAGATCGTGCGATCCAAAGGCTAGGATCATGCGATTGGTGTGTCGAGCCATCCGTCAGCCGCATCGGACGATCCATATCGAGATCAAGCGTCGAAGGCCAGATCACGCGATCCACGCATGATCCAAACCATCCAATCATGTGAACCATGATCGGATGGTCCATATCATATCAAGCGATCTAAAGGACCAAATCATGTGATCCGAGCCATCCAATCCGGTGAACTGCAGGATCAAACGGCAGTTATAGCTCGCCGGTGATGAATAGTGTTTTCAGGCTTTTTAAAGAGAAAAATGAGAGTTTCTAAGCCAAAACTTATCCAAATCGACCCATTTTCACGTCAATTCACACTGAAAAAATTCTATTTTTTAATTGGGATGATTTAAAGTAAAAATACGGGATTATCTAGGGAAAATTCCTAAAATCATAAAAAATTAACACAAAATACGCAAAATTCTAAGGCTGCCTACAGTTTGGCAAAATTTACCTTGCCGGAGATGATTTTCGGTAGCAGTGAAGATCTGAACGAACTCCTAGGTATGTGAGGAAGCTTTGGAGTGTTCTTTAGCCCTTGCTTACCTTTAGAATGTCACCTTCTTCGATGTCTACCGCTGCCTCACCGAAAGAGCAATTATTCATATTTTTGAGCTCAAAGAGGTGGGGGGTGGGTTCCTTTTCACTTTGGGGAGCTTTTGGGAGCTAAATGATGGTGGGAGGAAGAGATCCCTTCTTTATAATGGCCAAAAATCCAAATTTTTTAAATTTTTTGGCCTAAATAAGGTTGGGTGGAATCCTATGTGGAGGAGGATCCATGAGGGGTTTAAATGGGTTGAGTTTATTTTGGGCTGATCCCAAATGGGTTTGGGTCAGGTTTGATCAGCCCTCAATGAGTTTTGGCTTCATTTCAAGGGATTTGGCCCAATTTGGGTCATATGATCATATTGGGTCAAATTGACTCATTTGACCAAAATTGGCCAAATTAGTTTGGTTATGGGTTGATTCATGTTTAATTGGATAATTGAAGATGAATGTGATCTTTAGTTTGAATTAATTTGGATTTAATTTGGATTTAATTTGGATTTAGGCCAAATTGATCCTTTAGGCCAATTTGGGCTAGGTTGGGTCAAGTTAACCAACTGGACTCGATTGATCAAATTGGGTTTAATTATGGCTCTGGATAAGTTCAATAATCAATTTGGAATGAACTTTAGCTATTGGTTGTGATCAGTTTAGGTCAAATCATGATTTGACCTGATTTGGTCCTCTAGGTAAATTTGGGTCAATTTGGATCAAATGGCCAATTGGGCTTAGTTTGGCCCAATTGATTACAATTGATCATCCTAGGGTGATCAATAATCATGGTGGAAGGTTTTGATGAGCTTGGTTCAATCCAATTTGGGTTGGACTGAAAGTTGGCTCAAATGGGACCTTTAGGTCACTTTGGGTCAAGTGGACCTAAGTGGGTTAATTTGTTTGTTTTTGGTTTGATTCAAGTTTAGTTAAACTTATATATGAGACCTAGATTGGAATATAAATTCAATGGTAATCAATTTGGAGTCTAAGAGATTTTGGCTCATTTGAAAGTTTTAAGTCAAAAGGGCTAAGTTAGGCTTGACTTGGGTTGACTTGAATTTGGTTTGATGATTATAAATTTTTTTATATTTGGATAAATGATCGAATGAGTGATTGATTCGACAGAAAATCCATTGGTTTTGACTTGATTTGGATATAATTTGGCTAAGTCCGAAGAATTGGCTTAAAGGGCTTAGATTGAGTTTGGATTTGATTTTCGATATAGTTTTGGTCATTTGGATTCAGATTTTATTTATATTTGTTAATATAAATGAAGGAATAATTTATTTATAAAGAGATTAATTGAGTTTGAATTGGTCTAAGGGAGTTTTGGCTAAGCTTATGAATGTGGTTCATATGGCTTAGGAAGGGTCTTAGGATTTGAATTTGATTTTGGGTTTCAATCATTTGGAGTCAAATTTTAAAATTATATTTAGAATTTGAATTTGAATTTGAGATTTGATTTGAGAATTGAGTCTAGATTTGATTTAAGAAAGTGTATCTAGATTGAGTTTAGGCGATGGGATAGATAATTTCCTTAAACCCTAAGGCATAGCCTAATCTTATGATTAACACTTCTAAGTCTCTAGACTTAGGTTAAGTGATCACCTAATCACTAAAAGTGTCTTATGACTAAGGAGTTCTTAGTGTCTAAAAGAGTCCAAAGTCTAAGAAGAGGAGGTTAAGAGCTCACTCCAAAAGTGAGGTCAACAGGAGGCTACATCAGAACTATTTTGGCCTATCTGTCAAGCCCTGATGAGCATGATGGTTGGTATTTTGAGGCACCTCAGCCGAATTTCAATCCTATTATGCCCTGATGAGCATAATAAAATCTTCAATCACATGCATAAAAATAAATATATATGCATTTTCTACACATTCAAATTTCTTTCCCTTTTCTATGTCCTAGATTTAGTCAAAATTCTATAGCATTTTGGCATAAGGGGCTGCATCTAATAATATTTTGTTGGCCTACCCGTCACGCCCTGATGAGCATGATGGTTGGTGTTTTGAAATACATCAGCCAATTTTCATCTTGTCAAGCCCTGATGAGCGTGACAAGGCCTTCAAACCTTCGATAAGAGAGAGAGAGAGAGAGACAGACAGACAGAGAGGGAGAGGGAGAGAGTTCATATAGCAAGTAGCAACTTGATTCTTAAGACCAACCTATTTTTTAATCATAATTCCAATAATCAACCACCCTCCTAACTGCAACTTCAGCCTCAATTACACATGTATCATTGACAAGATATCCTTTAGTCGGATCATACAACTCTCCGAGGGGAATAAATAATGTGAAACCCCAATCACTTTCTCAAGAGTTAAATTAGTGTTGAGTGTCTTTTCTTATAGTGAACTTGTCATGAATTTGATTGCAAATGGCCGAGCTAAATTGTGCTCCATAAAAGTAGTGGAATCAACAACATCAAGGTACATGGACAAGTGATCCACGTTGTTCCCTTTAGGAAAGATCAAGATCTGCCACTTATAGCTTCTAATAATGAAAATATCATAGTAAAGCTTCTTAACATTCATCCTCAAGAAATTCTCAATCATCCATGTGAACCTCGAGGTGGGAGGACCCTCCACCTACTAGTTATCCTCCATAGTGTGAGCGTCAACCTGAGTAACTTCCATCTTCTAGGGACCCTCGATGAACTCCTAGTGGAGGACCAGCATCTCATCGTCCTCCTGCTCAAGAGGTGGCAGACATCATAGTCATTGGCGATGAGGTGGCCAGTAGACCGGTGCGGTCATCTCCGACGAGGACGTCAAATTAAGAGGAGAAATTATTGTCTGCCATTTTTTTGTAACATTGGAGGGGCTGCTTTTGTTTGGAGGAATACCAGAGGGAATAAGCAAGAGCGGTTGAGGAAGGATCATGCTTGCAGTTAAAGGAAATCGAATGAGAAAGAGGTTGATTGAGTGGGTTTTAAATTTTATTTTAAAATTTAAGCTAATTAATATACAAATCAACTCTAATCTGAATTTTACAATGACAAAAATATATAGTTAATATATATATGTTCATCTTAAGTTATTTTGATGTTTCAAATGCAATGGCACAATCCATTTTGTGATCGAAAGCCATTTGGTTTGAGTCGATGTCGAATTGGATCAATTTCAGTTTAAAAATATGCATTATTGCTTACGATTGCTTGACGTTCGGGTAGACTCATCTGAATCAATTTTGGACAGTCTCATATAATAGATTTTTATGTTTGAAAGCTAACACAATCAATTTTATGATCGGAGGTCATTCAGGCACCATCATAGCTTCTTGACTTTTATATGCGTGTTTGCACATTGACAGGTCGATCACTTGCTAGGTTGATCATTAAATTATGCAATATTTATATTCTTATTAATTTCAATATTTTGAACATGATGGTGAAGTCTGTTCATCGATTAGAGATCATTTTGACTGACTTCAATGAAATCCAATGCATTTTAGCTCTGATTTGCGCACTATTACATCCAAAGTTTTTCAGATTTGGCTTATAGGCTTAACTCGACTCATGCAGCATATATGGAGGTCAACAGTCATCGAGGCTCAAGTATTTTCCCAAGTGAAGGGAGAGAGAGAGAGACGGAGATACACCAGGCAATCGGTGGCCTCCACCCTAATGGATTTCTGTGATCGTCACCCTGTTAGGGCTGATCATTTAGATAACATTGTTCTCATAGGCACAGTTCAACGCAGGAGGAGATCTACAATTAAGAGGCAGTTGGTGTTGCCATCACACCGCTCCACTCACCATCCACCATCACCCATTCAATAGCATCTCTTCCCCGTAAGCTTGAAGCCCCATTGGAAAGACCATCCCTGGTGATCCACTGACAAGGATCCCACTCCATCCACTCCACCTATTAAGGTGAGATCGAGTTCCCTTGCCTTAGCTATGGTAAGGAAGGATTCGCGACCCAAGAATGTCATGGTTGCACCACCTCCACCACAAACAGATGGCGAGAGGGGAGGGGACACATACATAGCCCCCATGATAGTTGATCCTCCTAATTAGGAAGTCTTATCAGTAGGCAGCATCTAATGCATAGAGAGATGAAACGGTCTTGTAGCGACATTGTGGGTATTCCGTCCGGGCATAGTAGATGGATCACTAGATGATATCTTAGAGAGCTACTTTATCGATAAGAGATAAATTATCAGGAGTGACCATTCAGATCAAGAGGAGGATAGAGTCTTCTTTGATCCTGATGAGGATGATATGTTGGATGACACAGTTGAGATCCACATGGTTGATACACGTGGGTCCCTACAATAGGATCATCTTAACCATGAAGGTGACACTTCTCATTTGACTCAACACCTCCTCAACCAACTCAGGCAGAAAGATGATTACATTGACATGATGGAGAAGAAAGTAGAAGAGTTGATGGCACTAGTTTTAGCATTACACACCTCAGCCCCAATTTCACATCTTTCTCCTATAGTAGCCGATAGGCCAGAGTTGATACATACATTAGACCATCCTAAGTGCACTCCCGTAGAGGAAGATGTTGGTAGCTTGCATAAGAAGGTCACAGATGGCACCTCCATGCATGAAAAGGATATTAAGAATATGGTAGAGAAACAAATGAGGGAAGCGACGACACAAGCCAGGGGGAGCTCATGTATTCCAAAGGGTAGACCATACCCAAAGAAATTCGATGCAGTTCAATACCCCAAGGGTTTTGTGACGCCTTCCTTCAAGGTCTTTGGTGGCAGTGGGAACCTGCATCAACATATTGCACATTTTAGGGTCAACAACACCTGGCGATGGACGCTCTATTCAGACTTTTGTCGCAGAAGGGGTTGCATTTGATTGGTACGTCGAACTGTCCAACAGTTTGATTAGGATTTTTGCTAAGTTGGAGCACCTCTTCGTCAAGAGGTTTGCTGGAGCTCAGCAAAGAGTGACTGTAGGAAACCTCATTGTAGTGAAGCAAGTTCCCAACGAGTTCTTTTTGATTATATTCTCAGATGGCGTAACATGAGCATGAAATGCGAGCCTCAGGTATACGAACAGCATGCAAAAGCTCTCAATCAAGACTAGGACTAGGATTTAGTATAGTAGGTTTAGTTGATGATGACGATCATTGCTTAGTCATCACCAATCATTTGGAATCTAATAGTTTTTTTAAATCATGCCAACTCATATGAGGAGGTGTGTTTAGAAACTTCAGATGCTTTAAAATATTTTGAAGTCAAAGATGCACGCTAGAGTTCGAAGAGGAGATCAGGTCAACCATCGATGAACTCAAAGAAATTAACTTAGGAACTGAAGACAATCCACGTTCAATATACATTAGTTCTTTGTTGAATGATACTAAAATGAATGACTTAGTTAGGCTATTGACTGAGTTTAAGAACTGCTTTGCATGGAGTTATGAAGAAATGTCTGGTTTATCTCCTAACATAGTAGTCCACAAACTAGCAATAGAGCCTAGTGCTAACCCTATCAAGCAAGCTCCTAAATGCATGTGATTAGACATTGAGCAGCATGTAATTTTTAAAATTAAGAAATTAATTGATGTTGGTTTCATCGGGAAGAAAATATCCTACCTGGTTGGCCAATGTCATCCCAGTTAAGAAAAAGAATGGACAAACTTGCATATGTCTCGATTTTAAGGATCTAAATAGGGCATGTCTAAAAGATGAATTTCAACTACTAATACTAGAACTAATGGTGGATATCTCCTCATCTCATGTAGCCTTCTCTTTCATGGATGGCTCATCTGGATACAAATAAATAAAGATGGCCCCTGAAGATGAAAGAAACACTACTTTTCGAACCCTGATCAGAAGGGTCATGCCTTTCAGCCTTAAAAATGCCTGTGATACATACCAGTGGGCTATGACTCGAATCTTTGACGAACTCATTCATCATCAAGCTAAATGTTACGTCAATGATCTCATAGTCTAAAGTAAAGAAAAGGAAGACTATTTCTTTGACTTGAGAGTAGTTTTTGAATGGTTAAGATAATTTAACCTTAAAATGAATCCCCTGAAGTGTGTGTTCGGAGTAGCTTCAAGAAAATTTCTTGGGTTTGTTGTCTAACACTGGGGAATTGAAATCGATCTGGAGAAGATCATGGCGATATTAGAAATGTCACCCCCTAAAAGTCTAACTCAACTCAGATCAATCCAACGGCAGTTGGCATATCTAAGATGCTTCATATCCAACCTATCAGGAAGATGTCAACCATTCTCAGCACTTATCAAAAAGGATGCCAAGTTCAAGTGGGATGATGAGTGTTAACATGCCTTCGAAGACATCAAGCACTACCTGATGATGCCACCAGTTCTAGCAACCCCTATCCCGGGCAAGCCATTGATTCTCTATAATGCTGCATTAGATGACTCCCTTGGTACTTTGTTGGCACAAGCCAACATTGAAGGGAAAGAGAACACACTCTACTATCTCAGTCATCATCTAATCTTTACTAAGGCAAACCATCCACTTATTGAAAAACACTGCTTAACTTTAATCTTTGTATCCCAAAAGCTATAGCATTACATGCTTTCTCATAAGGTGAACTTGATCTCTAGGATCAACCCACTGCAATATCTCATGACACAGTCGACACTATTTGGACGAATGGCATGATGGTCCATGATTTTGTCACAATTTGACATTACTTTCATTCCCCTCTGTGCAGTGAAAGGATAGGCATTAGCATATTTCTTAGCACACCCACTTTCTACTGACTCTTCTCTTAGTGATGACCTCCTCGATGAACAAATCATGAACTTAGGGGACACTAGAATTCACCGCAGGGAGATGTATTTTGATGGTGTGTCTCTCTTTCACAGAGGGGAAGAACCATGATTTACTATCCTAGAGAAGGCAGGGGTAGGAATAGTTTTCCTAACTCTAGACTGCAATGAGATGAGATTCTCATATCACCTGTCCAATCCATGAGCCAACAACGGCGAATATGAGGCTCTGATTGTCAAATTGGAGTTAGTTGTTACTCTAAGCATCCAAAATATTAATATCTTGAGGATTCTCAGTTAATTATCAACCAAATCGATGGGTCTTATAAGGTTCTAAAGTCTAAGTTTCATCACTACCATAAGTACACTATGGAGTTGCTGGTCCAAATCCCATAGGATACCATTTACAAAATTCCTCGAGAAGAAAATGGTGTGGCAGATACTTTATCCAAACTTGCCAAAAAGTTGGCATGTCGGAAGATGAGTCCATACTAAAAAAGGTCCAAAATAGATAAGTCTTATCTTTTATTGATGCTAAACTCATCAAGAGACTCTTTCTTAAAGTGGAGGTTGTCATTGCCAAAAAGGATGACGAGTCAAAATGGAGGCAACAATTCATGAATTATCTAAATATAGGTAAACTACGTCAAGAGAAGTCACAAGCTCATCAAATTAAATAGAGAGCCCTTTCTTACGCTCTCATGGATGGCACCTTATACTGACGATCCTTTGATCATATGTGGTTACATTATTTAGACAAATACGAAGCCTGTAAGATCATGACTGAGGTACACTCAGGCTTATGCAGAGCAGACCAATCCAATCCAAAGATGAAAGCCAAGATCAAGAGACTAGGATACTACTGGTCATCGATGATCACAGACTACATGAATGTAGATATGAGATGCCATCAATCTCAGGTGCACAGTGTGGTCCTACACCAACTACCTAATATTCTGCACCCTACATTGGCTTCATGGTCATTTGAGTGTTGGGGTACCGATATAGTTGGTCTGATTGATCCTCCTTCTTCTAAGGGTCATCAGTTCATCCTAGCTGCCACCAACTACTTTTCCAAGTGGGCAGAGGCTATCCCACTCAGATAGGTCACAGCTCATCATGTGCTCCAATTTTTTAGGAACCATATCGTATATAGGTTTGGGGTGCCTTGATGATTATATCTAATAATGGTACTGCATTCAAAAGTACCAAAATCAAAAGCTTTGCTTAGAGACAGATAAATTGGAGATATTCTACCATCTACTACCCGAGGGAAAATGGCTTGGCAGCAGCCTTCAAAAAAACTCTCATCTAGATATTAAAGAAAATACTTGATGACAACAAGCGATAATGGAATGAGTAGTTAGTTGAAGCCTTCTAGGCTTACCGCATCACATACATAACTCCAACTCATTTTATCCCTTTCTCCTTTATGTATGAGTCTGAAGTCATCCTATCACTAGAAGTCCAACTCTCATCACTAAGGATAGCTATGGGTAGCAAGACCATAATAGAGCAGAACATCAAGTTTCAGTTAGAATAGCTCGAAGATTTGGAAGAGAGACTCCTCCGGGCATGCTAGAACCTCGAGTTATACAAAGCTAAAATATTCAAGCTCACAATAAGTTGGTCCGTCCTAGAGCTTTTCAAGTTTGAGATCTTATTTTAGTTCTAAGGAGACCAATTTTTGCTTATTACAAGATAGGAGACAAATTTGAAACCACTTGGGAAGGCCTTTTTGCCATAAGGAAGGCCTACCAAGGAAGATCTTATCAGTTCATAATTCATAAGGGAGAGCACCTAATGCTTCCAATCAACGGGCTCTACCTAAAGAAATATTATCCATAAATCTTATTTCAAAATAATTATCAATGAAATTTTCATCTCAAAATTATATTTCTTCCATTTTTTTTAAAACATCTTTATTTGTGAATCCACCACGATGTGTTTAGGGTAGGTGTATAGAACTCGAGCACTGTCTTATCCTTTGTCAGCACAACACCAACATAAACTATACACAACCACATATAAAATAACCACATATCTTTTATCTCAGGCTACTTCAAGTTGGGATAAAGCCCTCTGTGGCACTCACTCATTAACTGCTCTAGGTCAGGCTGACATGCTACCCTGCTGGTGTGTCACCCCAGTGGTTCTTTATTTAGGAGGATGAAAGTCCACACGCTTTCTTCATGACTTGACCATTACAAATCAATGAACGCCTTGTTATTTTGATAGGCCTTGCTACACGATCGATAAGCTATCTCATGTTGACTTTATTTAAGATGATGTAAGTTTACATGCTTTCTTCTTGAACTAGCCATCGTGCACTAGGTCAAGTATATTTGAGGCTTAGGGTAAGTCCCCAATGGCTCCTTTTCTCCTGACTATTTTAAGTCTGGGTCTAGTCCTCTCATAGGACTCCCCGCTTAGTAGTCTTCCTAGGTTGGATAGCATTTGTCCCACCGATGATAGACTATTTTGATGATCATTTTTGTCTATGAATATGTAAGCCTACAAGCCTTCTTCTTAGATTGATCGTCGCACATTGACAGGCACCTTAGGTTAGTTGGTTCTCACTATGCTGATAGTGACCCACCCGGTGGATACACCACTCATGGCAGATGTAAGTCTACGTTCCTTCTCTTTGAGTCGGCCACCATACACCTATAAGCTTTCTTTTACAGGGTCTAGGATAACTCCCCTAGAGGCACCTCCCCTGAGAGCACTCTATTTGGATCACGTCCTTTGCGACTCCATTTATACACTCCTCGGGTTACTCTTGGATTGGACAGTCTCCATTTCATAGTAGCCACCCCTGTGGTTGGAGAATCCGTCTTGCGGATATGCATATTCTCCCTTGGTCTAATAAGTCTGAGATAGAATAAGGCCGATATATGCCATTCTCAGTGTGGTCTCTCGCACACCAATAGGGTCCACACAAACATATAAACAATATATATATATATATATATATATATATATATATATACTCGTGGATTAGGAGGACACCCCCAGCGATACCTTTTCCCAAGCAGACATCCTATCTTTAGGGCAGTGTCAGCAAAACTCCCTACAGGAATCGCTTGACTACTCATGAGTTGAGATAAGACCCCAGTGGCACTCTCTCAGTAGTCGCCGTTAGGTTGGGTGCGACTTGTTATGCCACTAATAGGTTACCCCGGTGGTCATTCTTGCTTTAGGAGATGTAAAGTCTACTACGCATTCTTTCCAGCATGACCATTGCACACTAATGGGCAGCCCTAAGTTAGGTTCAATTTATTGTGCTACCAACAGATCACCCCAGCAGTTGCTCCCCGCTTTGGAAGATGTAAGTCTACATGCTTTCTTCCTAGCACAGTCGTTGCACACCGAAAAGCATCCCTTTGGTTTATTAGCTCTATCCCGCTGCCAATAAACTACCCCTTTAGATTTGTAAATCTGAAAAAGGATGAGGTTGATATAGCCCCTTCTCAGTGGATCCATCGCACACCGATAAGATCCATTAAATTAATAAGAAATTAACCATGATTATTTTTAAGTTGAGATAAGTCCCTGGCGGCACTCTCTCAGTAGTCACCTTTAAGTTGGAAAGTCCTACCTTGTGGTTGGTAGACTGTCCCTTTGGATTTTTAAACCTGAGATAAGCTAAGGCTGATATAGCCCCTTCTCAATGGATTCATTGTACACTGACAAAGTCCATGAATTAAATCCACCATATCCCCAGTAGATCTAAGTTCATATCTCTAACAGATATGTCATCATCCTCAAATCAAATTAAACCAAATCATTTCCTATCCTAGTGGAATCCATGAAATCAAACCCATATACTCTTATCCCTAGCGGATAACCCGAACCTACTTCCCTGGTGGAAGGTACACATCTCTTATCTCTAGTGGATATGCCTTCAAAACCATCCTCCCCAGTGGAGCCCCAAATCATAATAATCAAGCAAATAAAATTAAACTCTTATCCCCAGCGGATACATCCCCAAACAAATCTAGCCAAACACCTATCCCCTAGTGGATACCTTCATGAAATCAAACTCACATAACCCGAACCTACTTCCCTAGTAGAAGGTTCATGTACCCATCCCCGGTGGATTATAGATTTTAATCCCCATTGGATCTTCTTTCCATAAATCATATCACATGATCAAATTCAAACTCTTATCCCCAGCGGACAACTTGAACCTGCTTCCCTAGTGGAAGGTTCATATACTTGATCCATCAGTGGATCCCCCCCCTTCCTCTCTTATGCCCTTAGCATAAGTTGAGTTGCATTACACTAACATCATGATTCTGTCTACATCTCAGGTTTAGGTATAGATCATTTCCATTAGTGCTTGCAATTCTTCGAACGTTGTTCATCATCTTGATCAACATCAATATGTGTGGTGTGCCTTGTCAGATACACCACACATATTGGGGGTCTTCTTGTTGACCTCACTTTTGGAGTGAGTTCTCAACCTCCTCCTCATTGATTAAGGACTCTTATAAACACCAAGAGTTCCTTAGCCTTAAGACACTTCTAGTGATTAGGTGAACACTTAACCTAAGCATAGAGACTTAGAAAAGTTAGCCATAGGGGTAGGTTATGCCTTAAGAATTTAGAGAGACTTGCCTACCCTATAGCCTAAACTCAATCTATGCTTTTCTTCTCAAATCAACTCCCAAATTCAAAATTCCAAATTCAAAATCAAATTTCTAAATTCACAATCAATCCCATGATCAAATCCAAGCTCAAAATCCTTCATAAACCTTATGATTGAATTTCATGGCTTTACTCTTATCCAAGTCCAATTCAATTCAATTGCTTCTCTAAAAAATTAATCCAATCCCTCTATCATATAACCAAATCCAAATCAAAGTTCCAAATAAAATGATTGAAACACATAACAAAATCCAAAACTAAAATCCTTGTCAAGCCCTATGATTTTATTTTATGGACTTAGCCTTAACCAAATTCAAATCAATCCAAATCTAATTGGTCTTCTCCAAGATCAATTCAATCCTTCAATCATTTATCAAAATCACGTCCAAACTCAATTCCAAATTATTGAAACCTAAAATCAAATTCAACTCCCAAAACTCTCCCTAAGCCTTATGATCCACTCTCATAAGTTTAGCCAAAATCTCCTTTAAGTCCAATCAAGCTCAATTGATTTCTTTATAAATCAATTATTTCTTCATTTATATTCATAAATATAAATAAAATATAAATCCTCATGACTAAAACTAAATCAAACTAAATCAAATCAAGCTAAGACCCCTCTTAAGCCATATGGACATACCTCCATGAGCTTAACCAAATCTTAACCCAAATCAACCCAAAATTAATTGATTTTTTTATAAATCAAGTATTCCTTCATGTATATTAACAAATATAAATGAAACCTACATTCTCATGATCAAAATGAAATCAAACTAAATAAATGTTCTTCTTAGCCCTTTTGACCTACCTCCTTTAGTTTAGTCAAATTTGCTTTCAAATCACTCCAAACTCAAGTGATTTTCTCATGAATCATTTAAATCTTCATTTATATTCACAAATATAAATAAAATATAAATTTAAATAGCTAAAACCAAATTCAAAATCAAATCAAAACCCCTTTTAGGTTGTTTAAGCCAATTCTTTGAACTTGGCCAAAACCCACCTAAATTAAGCCAAAATCAATGGATTTTCTTTTGAATCAATCATTTCCAACTAATCATCCTTCAAGCTATAAAACTTTATATTTCAATCTTAAACTCATATATAAATCCAACTAAACTTTAATCAAACCAAAACCAAGCCAATTGACCCATTTAGGTCCACTTAATCCAAAGTGGCCTAAGGAACCCATATGAATCAAATTCTAATCCAACCCAAATTGGATTGAACCAAGCCCATCCAAACCTCATACCATGACCATTGATCACCCTAGGATGATAAATTACCTTGAATTGAGTCAAACCAAGTCAACTTTGTCATTTGACCAAGTCAACCCTTAGCCCATATGAAATCCAAATTAGCCAAAACTCACCATATATCAAATTGATTGAGACCATTGATTCACACTAACTCATAATCAATGATTGAACATGACTTGACCCTCAATTGAGCCAAACCAAGTCCAATTGGCCATTTGACCCAAGTTGACTCAAACTATCCTAAAAGGCCAAAATGGGTCAAATCATGATCCAACCAAAATTGATTGCAACCAATGGCTCAAGTTCATTCCAAATTGATTATTGAACTTGTCCAAAGTCAAAATTGAGCCCAATTTGACCAATTGGTCAACCAAACTCAACATGACCCAAATTGACCTATTTGACCAAATTATGTCAAAACCCATAAAATTAATTCATGGGACCTTGCACCTAACACCCAAACTCATCTAAATAAAAGTCAAAATCAAGGAAAATCCCCCTTGGATATGCCTCCTCATGTGAGATTTTATCAAAATTGGCATAGTCCACTCTCCTATCATCCTTGGTAGCCATCAAGCACCCTAATGGGGAATCACCTGAGCCACCTAGCCCAACCTAAGTGGGCTAGGCTTGCCATGGACCAAAGAGGTGAGATAACTCACCTCCTTTCAAACCGAGCACCCATGGACAAAGAGAGAAGCCATCGGCCCACATCAAGTCTTGAGCCACCTCCCAAGTTTTCCTCCACTCAAATAGAGCCACGTGGACCTGATGGGGACAACTCTGATGTTCTGATGGCAGCTGGTTGGCAAAAAAAGGAGACAATCTCATCAATCCACCTCGACCAATTGAGGGATATTCCCTCTTAATTTGAATGGGAAATCACACCATTCACTTAGTGAGAGCTCCCAAAGCATTTTTGAAACTCTCTAGCACTCCCTAGAGCGATTCCAAGACTTCCCCACTTCAAATTTCCTCTTCCCGTGTGAAACCGAAATAGGGGAGCTCATCCTTGATTCCAACTTTCTCATTTCTCAATGAAAACTAAAATTGCTTTTACACACACCTTCCACGCACATCGTCGAAGCCACCCAAGTAATTTCCCAAGCTCCAAAGCCACTAGAGGATGGACTTTGACCAAAGCCAAACATCCAAAGTTTGGTCCTTGGCCTTCCAAAAAATTTGAGTGGAACCAATCCAATTACTACTCAATAGGGCTTCATCTCTACTAAACGAAGCTTCATCAAGTGTACAAACTGGTCTTAGCTCTGGTGAGGTAATTGCTTCAAATTGAGCTCTAAAAAGAAAATATGTTGAATCTTTGCAAAGAAAAGTTGCATGTGAGCTGACCCTAGCCATTGATCTTCGTGGATCCCTCACGTGAAGGTGTGGGGTTATTTTGGAGTGAATCTGAGCTTGGATCGAGTGATTCATGGTGGACGGTCTCCGTCATTCATCTCTCATAGAAGGAGAGATCATGGGCCGTCTGTTCCATGTGATTGGAATGGATAGCTCTAATTAGATCACGCTAGATCCATTTATTCAAGCTATTATTAATCACAAGTTTGATCTACGCCGTCTAATCCAAAATCGAATGGCGAAGATCAATACCGTGTCCCGCCACCAACTAACTTAGTCATGGATGTGACTACTTAAATAGCCAATCCCGTAGTTGTTGACCTCATTTTTAGAAGAGGTCATTTTAACAATAAAATGATATCAAGTTCAAATAGGGATTTCCTACTTCAAAATTCAAAGTCACTGCGCTTAGTGACTTAGGAAATATATTTTTAAGTTAAATCCAATTTACTTGGTTTTATGCAAAACCAAATCAAACATCCAACATAAATTAAATCAAGTGAATTAATGCAAATAAAATGAAAATTCAAAGTCAAACCTAAAGTCAACTCTAGTCAACCTAGAATTGACTTAAGTGGGCCCACTTCATCAAAAAGTCAAACTACTAAATTTGACTAAATTAAATCACCAAAATAATTTAAATAATCAAATGAATATCTATGATCATAATAACAAAAGAATTTGAGTCCATGAAGTCCTAGATTAGGTAAATTAAATCCCTTAAATCAAAATAACCTAAATAAGCCACATTGAACTCAAATTTAAGAAAAATCAAAATAACTTTAAATTGATTGTCCTTAATCATATGGGGATGGTAATGCGACATAACCTAACTCCCTACTGGGTGTAGTTGGGTCAAATGGGTCATTTGACCCATAAGAAATTATGTTTAATTCACTTAACCCAATCTGGGTAAAGTGACTTAAGCAAGATATAAGAAATAATGAAATATCAAACCACTTTCAACCAAATCACATGGGATGGGGGTGACACTTCCTTAAACCCTTCTAATGAAGGTTTACATCCCTAATCAAGCTACTTAGACTTCTCTTGCATTATTTCATAAAATCTAAATAAGGAAAACTAATACAAGCAAAATAATTGGAGAAGTCAAATTCCTTCTCCCTTCTTCCCACCTCTTCACATAAGACAGTAGTGGGATGGAAAAGGAGTGCACTAGCTAGATTCCAAGGTCCTTCATTAGCAAAATCGACCAAGGAATAGCTAGGAAAAAGCAATATAACTTTAAACCATATAGGAAAATGCACAGAGAGACTTCCCCAAGGATATTTGAACACACACATACCTTCACACATCAAAACCGAACCAAAATGAAATTTCCCATCCACATAAGTGCCCTTAATCACCCAGACCATCAAAACTAAAAATAGTACCTAAGGGTTGGCCTAGGGAGCAGTCCTTAAGGAATTATCCTAATTCCTTTGGCAAGCAAGTTTGGTTTAAGCATACGAAGCTCTAGGATCAATTGAAAGGTCAGTTGTCCAACGAATCGAGGTATGCCATTGTTGACCTCAAGCTTTTTCTTTAAAAAATTGGTTGTGGTCGATTTAATAGGAAATGTGGTCTTCAATAAGATCAAACTGTATAGAAATGTAGAATATTCATCCATGGTCATGTAGCACTTTAAATCATGTGATTTCATGGTTTATATCAAAAGTTACTAGCAAAAAACCTTCAATGGTCCTCGACCCTCGCAGGAATCGAAGGAGATGATCTCTGCGCCGTCTGATCCATGTATTTGGATCAGACAGCCCAAATTTAGGTACACAGGATTGATTTCACCCTTTAGGAACTACGAGATCAATCTGGACCATCCGATCTTTGATCGGACGGTCTGTAAGCAATCCCACATTTTGAACTATGCTGACGTGCTGCCACGCGAACCAACCCATGCACACCACACGGCAGGACATACCACGTAGGCACGTGTCACACGGCATGCAGGACCCACACTTAAAAATCATTAGAATTCGTTATTTAACAAATTTAATTAATTTTAAAAAAATACAAAAACCTTATAAAAATCATATAAAATCAAAAAAAATCAAAAAATTACAAATAAAAGCTCTATGGATTCATCTTGATGAGAGGAATCCATAGAAATTAAAAGCTCCAAATTTTATTAATTAATTTTCTCTTAATTAGAGATTAATTAAAAAATATTAAACCCTAATTACTCTCAAATTAATAATCCAATTAATTTGAAACTTTGAGAAAATGAAACTAAGCATAAAACATACCTTAGGTAAATTTTTGGGAATTTAATTCTCTGAATTCAAGAGAAATTGTAATTTCATGTGCTTAACCTTTAAATTTAATTAAATTAATTGCCCTTGAATGAAATAATTAGAAAACTTTATTCTAATAATCTTAAATCAACATAATGAATATTAATGTACATTAGAACACTAAATAAACTTAATTAAATTTATCTAAACCTAATAAGTCATTAATTAACTTAATTAGGTAATTAAAGAATTAAATAATTCAATTAAATAAAATGAATTTAATTAAATCATAGTAAATCAACTAGTTAGCCAAAAATTATGAATAAACCCTCATTGGAAAGGTATTTCAGTGAAGCATAAGTGAAAGATAAAATCTTAATGAATCTTAATAAATTAAGCTTAATTTAAGTTTTAATAAAATAATTAAAACCTTAATTACACCCTAATTACATCTTTAATCAAGCTGAAACTTTAAGGATATAAAATTGGCATGTAACCTTACCTGCTAGAAATATTTCAAGTCCAAATAATCTCTGGATTAAGAATTTTTACATTTTTAAATCCCTAGGTCAATATTAATCAAATATTAGGTTAAAGAAATTAATTAATCTATTAAATAAAATGGTAATTCAAATCAATATCAATCAAATATCAAAAAACTATTAAGGAATTTCTTTAAATATCCTAAGTCAATTGAAGTGATCAAATTCAATCTTAGGTTAATAAAATTATTAATTAATGTAAACCTTGACATTTGAATTAATAAAATTTAATGAAACCACTCATCTCTAATAAATTTAAATAATGAATCTAAAACCTAGGATTAATTAAATCATATCAAGTAATTAACCTAAGTACTTTAGGTTAAGACTAATCAATGAATAAACTTAAGGTTCTAATTCATATTAATAAACTTTAACCTTAAACTTACAAATCTATAATTTTAAATAACTTAAGTTAAATTGAATAAAATCAAACTCTTTAAATTAACATAAGCCAAATCAAATGAAATCCATATAACTTAATTCAAAATTAAATAAATCAAACAAATTAAACCAAATAAAGAAATTCAAACAAATGAAATAACATAAATCAAATCCAAACATAAATAAAATTAAAAGGATTAATTAAAATATTTAAGGATTTTAGTTAGGCTTTTGGAAACTTTATTAGGATTTAGGATGTGGAATAAAATGAGTTTCACCTAAAAATGAAATTCATTCTATTTCTCATTCTTAAAAAATTAAATATTACTTTAACCAAATAAAATGAACATAAAAAAGAAAATTAAATCACTAAATCATTTGAATTAAAACCAACCAAAGGTAAAAATTAAACAAAATCAAACTTCAAATTTAAACTTGAACTTAAAAGCTTAGCAATGACTTACCACATAAGCCCAACCTCTACACACACTAGATTACTTAAGTCACAGACCCTAGATCTAGATTAGATCAATTTGTGATTTTCTTTTAATCTCCTATGATATGTTGTGTTGTGCTTCACATGTCTATGTGGTGTATTATTTTAGACTGGATGCCTAGGCTTGTTTGTTCGTTAGAATGGTGTTCTTTCTAGATTTGACACTATTTTTGCAAGGGATTGTGTTAAAGATATCGCTGTAATAAATAAATCATAAATTTATTATTTGCTTGTGAAAATCCTTAACACTTAACATTAATACGATAGGTGGGCTTGGCAACTAAAAGCTATATGTTTGTGAATATAAACTACTTTGTGTGTTGTGTGTATTTCTAACATCTATTTTGTTTAGGTTTTTTTTGAATTTTAAATGTAAATTTGAGCTTAGAATTAGGTTAGGATCTATGGGGTCTGATTAGCATGAGGGAGATGGTGTGGTCCCCTATGGAACCTAATGGATATTTCTAAAGAAGAAAACTTTCTTAGAAAGAAGACCCATAGATCTAAACTTGTAATTCTAGGATGGGCTATATAAGGCGAACTTGCCCATTTTTTTCTTTCTTTAGTGTCTGTACCTGATTTGCCTTTTCTTATATAATTTAATTCAATTTGATTTATTTTGGGTGTGTAATAGAAACAACATGTTTTTCTTAGGTTTCTTTCTATGTTATGTTTATGCTGTGATAAATTTATGGAAGTAGGCTCATAGGATAAACTAAATTTTCTACCCAACTAAATCAATTGAAACATAAAAATAAATACAACTCATAATCTTCATATAAAAGCCTAAGCCATTAAAGCAAGATAAAATATGTAGCAACCCCTTAGCTAGATGTTTTAATATCATGCATAAATCATATTGTTTCACTCTTGATTAATGAAGGACTTCCATCTTTCTAGAGAACCCGGGCTTGACCTTTGAAAGCCTATGATGGAAGTACACCTTCTTCTATTCTGATTTGGCCCATAATCTTTTTCTAATTGTATGCATTAGACATAAATTGTATTCCTATGACCTAAATGAATCATGAGTCATAAATTATAAAAATCTGAAAAATATGCATTAGTTAAGTACATCTTCATACCCTATATAATCTTAGGGGTGAGAGAGTAAGTCTAGGTTCATGGATTTCTTTCCTAAAACTGCAATAACCCGGCCATCTTGCATTTATATGACTTAGCCTCATGGTTTTAAAATGCGCTTAGGTGGTGTTAGCTGGCAGCCTTCTCCAGGCAAGTTGTAAGTCCAGAAGAGTCAGGGATAGGTTAGTTCCCTCAAATGAGGAGAATGGCTAATGATTCCCAAGGACAGAACTAGGTCGAGCATATGACATGTGTCAGAAGCACCTGCAGACTAGGTTTTGAAGCATCCTTTAGGAATAAGCCTTCAACCCTAGGCATTTCTGCTATCTTGTGTTGCTAGAATCTAAGCCCTAGATTTCTAAGAAAATGATAAGTTAAAATCTAAAATTAAATCTTAAATTTGAAGCCCAATCATAGGATAGGTGAAATGTCTACTGGGCATCCCAGTATCAATAGAAACTTTCTACTCTTTTTCATTTGACTCTTAAAAATAACTCTCTCTAATTTGGACCTCTCCCAATTGAATTTCAAAAAATCATTCCTTTATAAGCTACCTTATTAGTCTTTAGGAATAACCACTTGTTTATTTAATCGAGAGTATTCTTAGGAAGAGACCCTTCCTAAGATATAATTAACTATAGAGGCTTGCCTTATAGGGAACCATGATCCCAGGATAAAATAAATCCTATTATACTTTTTCATGTAGTTCAGGGGAAAATACTCCAGTACACGAAAGACCCATTAACTTTAGGAGTCTTTTATTAAAATGATTGAATCCATTATAGGAGAGCATGTTTATCTTTCGAGATAATATGTTTATTCCTTAATGTCATATTTGATCATCTAAATAAAATATTCCTAAACTCTATGTGGTGTCATTTCTTTTCTCTATTCTAGAGAAAACACCAACATATTTTCTAGCGACTCCACTGGGGAAAGATTTCTCTCTCCATCTTTAGAAATAAATAGTTATTTCTATATATCGGCAGTGTACTATCATAAATCACTGGTCATGACTGTCTTTCTTTCCATTGGATACTTCAACATTTCATCCTTGGTTGAATTTATCCAACATCTAGAAATAAAATATGAAAGGAAATATAAAAGAGAGAGAGAGAGAGAGAGATAAAATATTGGCCATATTATTAGCTAAAATATCCTGATAGGACAAAAACTTATTTTGACCATATTCTGGTTATTTTATGTTTTTAATAAAATTAAATTTTATTTCTAAAACTAGGAAAATGGTCGGCCAGCTGATCTTTGTGGCCACTTCTAGCATTAGCTTTTCTGTTGACAGTAGTCGCTTACCTGATGGTTCCATCATAAAATTTGGGGCCAAATTTGAAAACCTCAACATTATTGCCAACGGAGTGACTCTTGCTCCTATTGTCGAGGCAACTCTGAAAAATAAGCAATCTATTCTGGATTTTTTTAGTGTTTTTTTTCCTGATCCTGTTGAGGATAGGACGCTTACTAGCCAGACTATTGAAAAGGTCCAGCAGAGACCTGTTCAAAAAAAAAATTAATGCTGCCCACTTTAGAGGCATTCCCTGCTCTAATTCTCTTTAGCACCTTTGAAGTAGGTTCCACCTCTAAAACATCTGAAATGACCAAAAGTTAGAAGAAAATTAGAGGGAGGAGACTCAGGAGGATAGCTCTTAGGGAGAGGAGGTAGAGAGATATGATAGACGTGGAGCTAGCTATGAAGAGGGATAGATATACTCTTCCTGACACTTCCCCACTCTTAGGTGGAAGCAGATTCTACCCTTTGCCTGCTACATTAGAGGAGGAGGATGTGATGAGGATTGCTAGTTCTCCACCCCATCCTTTCATCTATCTTGAAAAGAAAAGCTTTAAGCAGGTAAATAGGGAATCCCAAGGTCAACTTCACCAAACCTTATACAGGATTCCTAGATCTTCTTCCTACACTAAAGAAGATCTATTGAGAGCCATGAAGCATCAAGCTTCTCAAAATTTAGCTAGAGAACTATCAGGAAGACCTGCCACCTTCCATCATCAAAAGGAAGGGAGGGCAGTCATGTCTAATAAGAGGAAACCTTCTTACCCTATGCCTATAGTATCAAGGCGATATTCTCATCCCATCCACTCGCTTACATGTCATAGAGATCAATCTACTAGGTCAAAAAATGATAGGACCTATCCTAAGAAAAAGAATAAAAGGGTTTATATTAGGAAAGTCCCTTCTACTTCTGAGCATAGGATTCCTTCACCACCCTTACCTTCTTCACCTTTAGAGAGATCTTTTATTAGACCCAGTTCAAATGAGCCTTTATTCTCATCACCAGTGCCTCAAGCTAAGGTACATTCATTAGATGTTCCTAGTAAGGGAATGGATTCTTCTCATCCATCTCCTTATGTCAAGGAAATTACTGATGATAGTCACTTAGGCTTGGGAGCCTTCATTGAGAGTATCCCTACATCCCAGGGGAATATGAATGAATCATCTGGATTAAGGTCAATGGAAATTGGTGAACCAACAGATGTCATCTTAGATAGTAATGGTGTTCCACACTCTTTATCCAAAGAGGAGTTGAAAAACATCATTAAAGAAGATGAAGAAAATGAAAAATTGAAAACAAACTCTGAATATTTTGATCATGAGCAAGATGACCTGTTAGATGATGATTTAGGGTTGCCAGTAGCACATATCTACATGGTTGACACTAGATCATCTAAAAAAGAGTAGGCAGAGAGACAAGAAGACCTTGCTCTAACTTCAAACTAGCAGCTTATCCTTTAGCTTCAAAAAAGGGATGAGCAGATTGATTCTGAGTAAGAAGATGAATGAGATGATTGATACCATACAATCACTCCAAAGTATGATTCCATATCCTTCTCGACCCCATCAGATTGAGCCTTCAGATTCATTGTGTCCTACCGATGATTTGAGGTCCGGTTTGAAAGAGTACTGGTAGGAATCAAAACCTACAGTTGTAGTACCCTCCAACACTGAACTAAAGACATTGGTACAACAACAGGTGAAGGAAGCATTTGCACAGACTCGGGGCACAAGCCTGACTCCAAAGGGTAGACCACACCCTGGGGAGTTTGATTCTATTCCTTATCCAAAGGGGTTTGTGTCCCCATCTTTTAAAGTATTTGATGGGACTGGAAATCCCAAGCAGCATTTGACTCACTTTCATGCTAGTTGTTGTAATACTGGAGGAAGCGATGCTTTTTTATTTAGACAGTTCATTACTTGAGGGAAGTTGCTTTTGACTGGTATGTTGATTTGCTAAATGATTTGGTGCACACTTTCACCGAATTGGAAGAGATGTTTGTGAAGAGATTCATAGGTGTTCAACATCAGTTACCATAGGAGACCTACTACCTAGTAGTAGCACATTAGAAGCCTGAATAATCTCTGGTAGATTATATCCTAAGATGGAGAATCCTCAGCTTAAAATGCAAGCCTCAGCTACAAGAGCAGCATGCTGTAGAGATCCTCCTTAAGAACATACATGGCCCTATAGCCTTCCTGCTCAAAGGCTTTACTATTAAAACCTTTGAGAAACTTTTAAATAAAGCCTCTAGTTTAAAATAGGAAACTCTTAGGATGTCATTCTTAAAATACCAATCAGAGTCATCCAAGCTTAGGAAGCCTTTAGAAAAAAAAAAGAGCAGGTAATGTCTCTATAGTGGATAGAGGGAAAGGTCCTATGCAAGTAGCCAGAGTGAGCTTCATCTTATAAACCATAGTAGCAACATAAGACATCATTTCTAAGGAATTTTTCAAACTAGCTCTTTCTCAGAAATGATGAACCAGACTTATTCCTTTAAGAAAGAGGCAGTGAGGCAAATTTTCAAAAATCTGATAAAAATAGCTAGACTTTAAACTCCCTGACCCAAGAAAGCCAGAGGAGGTGGGAAAGATAAATGATCCCAATTATTACCCATATCATTAGATGTTGGGGCATACCATTGAGGATTGCTTTTCTTTCAAAGATTGGTTTGAAAGAAATTTTAAGAGGGGATTGATGACTATTCCAAAGGAGTACCTTATGGACCCTGGACAAGGGTCCATTAAGGTTATAACAGGTAGTTCTTCTTCCAGTTCTTCATTTCAAAATGAATGGAATATAGCTTTATCCCATTCTATAAAGAAATATATGATGAAAAATTTAAAACTTGCCATGCAGGATCGAGTCACCTAGAGGTGATCACCCGGGTTAATCCGAGTCTAGAGTACGAGTTTCACCTTGATTTACATTTTCAACTACAGATCAAAAGTGTGGTGAGGGAGGGACATCTATATCTAGTGATAGAACTCTATATGATAAAGATGGAAAGGTGGTATCATATAAGCCTTTATCTTTATGTACTTATCTCAAAAGAATGAATAAAAAATCTGTCTCTACCAACATTTCTTACATTCACGCTATTTCTGATGAAAATGAGAATGAAAATATTGAAAAATTAAATATTAAAAAAGAAGAATCTCATGATCAGAAACTTACATGGAAGATTTTTATGGTGACCCACTTATCATAGATATAGAAGTGTCAGATTTTGATCATTCATCAGAAAAGGATGGTCAAAATGAGGAATAGGTTAATTCAAACCCTGGAGATATTACCAAAATAAATCTCTATAGTGGAAGAGTCTTACCGCCTAGTTTGCCTCCTACTCCTCAAGAAAAAGGGAAACAAATCATGGATGAAAGCACAAGTTCAGATTCTTTACTTAAAGAAATACCAGCAAAATTAAAGGTTCCCAAAGTAGATTATAATGTTCTAGCCCATTTTAGGAAGCTCCCTGCTAGATTAAGCATTTACGATGCTTGCATTCTTTCAAAAGAAATGAGAGAGTCACTAGTACAGGCATTACTTGATCCAGAGATATGCTTGACTCAACTAGTAGCTACTTCCTCAGAAGAGGCTTCTTACTTTAAGGAGATCCCAAAGGTTACTTTCTCTGATGAGGATCTACTTTTGGGAACCAGTGACCATAACCGTTCTCTCTATATTGCTGTAAAATTTGAAAATACAAGATTGTCAAGAGTTCTAGTATATCCTGGCGCATTTATTAACATCATGAACTCTAGAACATTGGCATTCTTAAAAATTGATAGTAGAAGACTTAGCTCAGATAAGATGTTGTTAAAGGGCTTTAACAAAATGAGTGAAAAAGCTTTAGGTTGAATCACTCTATTATTAGAAATAGAAGGATTGAAAACTGAAACTAAATTTCACATTATAGATTCAGAAACTTCCTTTAATGCTCTCTTAAGCAGACCTTAGATCCATGAATATAGAATGGTTCCATCTTCACTCCACCAGTGTATTAAGTACACTAGGGATGGAGTGGAATATGTTATAAAAGGAGATATACAACCATTCATTATTCACGAGATTGAGTTTTATGAAGATGCTATTTATTACATGCCTAAGAAACCTAGAGTTGATTCTATGAAATCCATCATTATTGAAGCATAAAATACAATAATCAAGAAAGATGAAAAGAAAGAAAAGGAGAAAAAAGAAAAATAAATACTAAAAGAACCTCCAATAATTCATATTGATTTGGAATCCAGCTCAGATGAAGATTCCCATCATAGAAATGCTTCAATAAAGTTTGAGATTTCCTTAGAATCAGACATTGATGAGGAAGAAATGAAAACATTAAAGGAAGAGTCTGAGCTATCCACATATGAAAAATTAAAAAAATGTGTGGATACTTTAACTTTGACTCCTCTAAATCAAAATAAAATATCTCAATTAGAGGTTAAAGTAGCCCCTAACTTATAAGGAGAAGTGGGGAGGTTAGCAAAATTTTATTCTGTACCAGGTCCTTCAAGCTCAGAAAGAGATGTAAAGCTTGAAGAACCATCTTTCAATGAAATAATAAAACTTCTTTTTGATTGGTATTCGACTTGTGTAAAGAATTCTGTGAAACATGGTTTTATCACAAATGTTTCGCCCAAAGATAAAGCCCAATGCATGGAGAGCTTATGGAATCAAAAACATGGACATTTCAATTCCAAAGCTAGCATTGGGTTTGGTACCATTGAATCATTTGACGATAAAGAATATTATTTAATGATAAGTAATTGTCAAAAAATCAATTCTTTAAAGTCTCTTCTACTCTTCCAGAAGACGCATTTATAAAAACCATGGAGGAATCCAAAGATGATTCACTTCAGAATCCACCTCCTAAATATGAGGAAGAGATAAAATCTACTATAGATGAATTAAAGGAGGTTAATCTAGGAACTCCTGAGAACCCAAAATTGACTTTTATTAACTCTTTGCTTGGTCTAGAAGATTCTGAAGAGTTAATCACTTTACTCTTTGAGTATAAAGATTGCTTCACCTAGAGTTATGATGAAATGCTAGGTTTATCTCAGGATGTGGCTGTACATAAACTAGGAATTTAACCCGATCTATCCCAGTAAAGTAGGCTTCTAGGCGGATGCACCTAGAAGTAGAACAACAAGTGATCAGTGAAATAAAGAAACTAATTAAAGCTGGCTTTATAAGAGAGGAACAATACCCTGATTGGATAGCCAGCATAATTCCAGTAAAAAAGAAGAATGATCAAATACGCATATGTTGACTTTAGAGACTTAAATAAAGCTTGTCCCAAAGATGAGTTCCCTCTGCCTATACTCGAACTCATGGTCGACATAGCTTCCTCGCATGAGATCTTTTTATTTATGGACGGATCATCTGGTTATAATCAAATTAAGATGTCCCCAGATGATGAAAAGCATATGGCATTCAAAACTCCAATAGGGATTTTCTGTTACACGGTCATGCCATTCAGTCTCAAAAATGCTGGAGCTATGACTAGAGTATTCGATGACTTGATTCATAATCAAGTTGAATGCTATATTGATGATCTAGTCATTAAAAGCAGAATAAAATAAGATCATTTTATGATTACAGGTCATTTTTCAGTGATTGCGCCACTATAACTTAAAGATGAATCCTCTAAAGTGTGCCTTTAGAGTGACTTCAGAGAAATTCTTAGGGTTCATAGTGCGGCATCATGGGATAGAAATAGACCCAGAAAAGATAAAAGCTATTTTAGAAATTCCACCACCTAGAAGTCTTACACAATTAAGATCATTCCAGGGAAGGCTTGCATACCTAAGGAGATTCATATCAAATTTATATGGAAGGTGTCAACCCTTTACAGCATTATTGAAGAAAGATTCCAAATTTATTTGGGATGAAAAATGTCAGGGTGCCTTCAAAAACCTAAAGCAATATTTAATGAATCCTCCTATTTTGGCTTCCCCGATTCCAGGAAAGCCATTAATCTTCTATACTGCGTCTATGGATGAATCTCTTGGGGCTTTATTAGCCCAAAAAAATGAAGAAAAGAAGGAAAATGTCCTTTATTATCTAAGTCGCAAGCTTATCCCAACAGAAAATAATTATCCTCCTATTAAGAAATATTATTTAGCTTTAGTCTTTGCTGCTCAGAAATTGAAGCATTATATGCTTTCTCATAAGGTCAACCTAATTTCAATGGTGAATCCTTTGCAATATCTCATGACCCGTCCAATATTATTTGATGTTTAGCACGATGGTCAATGATTTTATTACAATTTGAGATCACTTATATTCCTCTTCATGTTGTAAAAGGGCAAATAGTGGCAGATTTCCTAGCAACACACCATATGCTTGAAGGGTCTCCTTTAAATGATGATCTCCCATACGAACATATCATAATATTAGAAGGTGAACCTAGTGCCACCTGGGAATTATACTTTGACAGTGCATCATCATCAAGAAGACATAAAGAATCAAATTCATCTATCCCAGGGAAGGCGAATTAATCTTAACATAACTTAAAAGGAATGATAAGATATTCATATCATTTGGATGATCCTTATACAAACAATGAAGCTGAATATAAAGCTCTTATTACTAGTTTAGAGTTGGCAATCCTTATGGAAATTAAAAATATAAAAATTTTTGGAGATTCCCAACTAGTTATAAACCAAGTGGAAATCTATAAGATTTTGCATCTATAGCTCTTCAATTATTATCAATATACAACGAAATTACTTGAAAGATTCCATATGTAATGCTATGTAGAATATCTCACCAAGAGAATACAGTAGTAGATGCTTTGGCTAAATTAGCCAAAGAAATCATATGCCTAGAAAAAGAATCAATTTCTATAGAAGTTTAAAATCAACAGGTTTTGTCTCTTATAGATTTAAACTACATTAATAGGCAAGAAGAAATGCAAAGGATAGCCACTCTTACTGAAGGTAAAATAGAATGTGATTGGAGGCAATCGTTTATTGACTATTTAAGTAAAAGGAGGCTTCCTGAAAATAAATCATTAGCAAATCAAATAAAGAAACATGCTTTATATTATGCATTAAGTAATAATGCTTTATATCATAGGTCATTCGACCAAATGTGGCTCCGTTGTTTAGATAAATCGGAAGCCCATAAGGTTTATGTGACACTCGGATTGTGTGGAGCACACCAATCCCAAAATGAAATTAAAATCAAGAGACTTGGGTATTATTGGCCATCAATACTAAATGACTGCATGGAGGTTGCACATCATTATCATTAGTGCCAAGTACATGGTGTGGTATTACATCAACCACTCAATGTATTACAACCTACAGTTGCCTCCTAGCCATTTGAGAGTTGGGGTACTGACATCATAGGGTCTATTGATCCTCCTTCTTCAAAAGGACATCATTTTATTTTAGCTGCAATGGATTATTTTTCCAAATGGGCTAAAGTGGTACCACTGAAAGAGGTTAAAGCATATCATGTGTTGAAATTCTTTCAGGAAAATGTCGTATATCAATTTGGCATTCCTCACCGAATCATATTCGACAATGGTCTGTCCTTTAGGTCCACGAAAATAAATCACTTTGTGGCTAGACATAAATTGATTGCAGATACTCGACCATCTATTACCCTAGGCGAATAGATTGGCTGAGGCATTTAATAAAACATTGGTAAGAATTCTGAAAAAGATACTTGATGAAAATAATGGCATAAAAGTTGGTTGAAGCCTTATGGGCCTATCAAATCACATAGGACACCAACTCGGTCTTCACCATATGCTTTAGTTTTGGGGCAGTTCTTCCATTAGAGTCGCCTTCATTAAGAATAGCTGTTAATAATAATGTTACGGTAGATCAAAATCATAAGATTTTCTTGGAAAAACTAGATAATCTTGAAGGAAAATGATTGAAAGCTCAACAAGTTGAACTGTACCAATCACGTATGGTTCAGGCCCATGATAGGTTGGATCATCCTAGAACTTTCCAAGTAGGAGATTTGGTCTTGGTTCTTAGATGACCAATCCTAGCTCATCGAAGAATCAGCAACAAATTTGAGCCAACATGGGAAGGACCATTTGTAGTGGAAAAAGCTTATGAAGGAGGTTCTTACCAACTTATTACCTGTGATGGTGAACATCCAATATCACTTATTAATGGACGTTACCTAAAGAAATATCATGTGTAACTTGTAACTTGTTGCCAAATAAAGATCAATAAAATAAAAGCTTATTTCTCTTTATTGCTTTTGCTTCAACTTGTATCATTTATTTGAAATGTTGGAAACTCATTTGTAAATATACTAGAAATGCAAGCAAACCTTCCATCACCCTTTCATCAAGTTAGACTAATCAAGTAAGGATTAATTCCATGAGACTCTTTCTTATTAGTCAAAACTTTTGAGGATTAGGATTAAGTCACTTTGACCCCCTTTTTTCTCATTCATATCACCTATAGGTTAAGAGCAAGCCCTTTGTGGTACCTTTCCTATACATGACTTGAGATGGGAGCAAGCCCTCTGTGGAACCTTTCTCATGTCTTTCTTGGTTTAGAGTAACCCTTCGTGGAACCATTCTTACTTTTGCTTACATTATTAGATCAAGCCACCAAGGCCCCTTTCATGTTACACAGGCAATTTAGATTGGATCAAGTCTTTATGACTCCTTTCTAATAACTAAAAAGATATAAGTCCTCAGTCAACATTATTTCTAATCATCTAGGAGTAAGTCCCCAGTCGGCATCCTACTTTTGTGTATATGATTAGATCAAGCCATCAAGGCCTCTTTCATGTTACACAAGTGAGTTAGATTGGATTAAGTCATTTTGACCCCTTTCTAATAGCCAGAAAGATATAAGTCCTCCAGTTGGCATTCTTTCTAATCATCTAGGAGTAAGTCCCCAGTTGGCATCCTATTTTTGCATACATGATTGGATCAAGCCATCAAGGCCCCTTTCATGTTACACAGGCAATTTAGATTGGATCAAGTCTTTATGACCCTTTCTAATAGCCAGAAAGATATAAGTTCCCAGTCGGCATTCTTTCTAATCATCTAAGAGTAAGTCCCCAGTCGGCATCCTACTTTTGTGTATATGATTGGATCAAGACATCAAGGCCCCTTTCATGTTACACAGGCGAGTTAGATTGGATTAAGTCTTTTTGACCCCTTTCTAATAGCCAAAACAATATAAGTCCCCAAGTCGGCATTCTTTTTAATCATCTAGGAGTAAATCCCTCAATCGGCATCCTACACAGGAGTAAGTCCCCTGGTTGGCTTCCCATTCAAATTTTTAAGAAATGGAATCAAGCCATTGAAGGCCCCATTTTTTTGGACTACTCAAATAGGATCAAGTTCATATGACCCTTGTTTAGTAGTCAAAGTGTTGCGGATTTGGATAAAGCATTTCAAGCCTCTTCTCCCCATCATAGCTTTTGAGGATTGGATCATGTCTTTAAAGACTCCTCTCCTCTCTTTAGCTAACTAAGATGGATCATGCCATTAACGACCCCATCTTATTAGCTAATACATGGATAACCACTATTCTTGAGTAAGAGTAAGCCTCCTAAAGGCATCTTCCTTAAGCATAGTAAATGCATTAGGGTTAGACCATTCTTTGGGTCCGCTCCTACTAGCATTCCTCTTCATCCTAGGACTTAATGAAGTTAAGTTTCTAAGAATGAATCACACTTTAAAGCAAAGATAGGAATATATATACCTATCTTTCACAATCAAAATCAAAGTAAAATTTTAAAACAAAAATCCAAAAATCATGAATTGGAACCTAAGTTTATACTTGCATGTTGATCAATTAGGTCAACACGAATATGTGTAGTGTATTCTAACTAAACCAATACATATATTGGGGGTCCATTTGTTGGTATCATCTTTAGAAGAGGTCATTTTAGCAATAAAATGATATCAAGTTCAAATAGGGATTTCCTACTTCAAAATTCAAAGTCATTATGCTTAGTGACTTAGGAAATACATTTTTGAGCTAAATCCAATTTACTTGGTTTGATGCAAAACCAAATCAAACATCTAACATTAATTAAATCAAGTGAATTAATGCAAATAAAATGAAAATTCAAAGTCAAACCTAAAGTCAACTCTAGTCAACCTAGAATTAACTTAAATGGGCCCACTTGGTCAAAAAGTCAACCCACTAAATTTGACTAAACTAAATCACCAAAAAATATTTTAGATAATAAAATGAATATGAATGACCACAATAACAAAGGAATTTGAGTCCATGAAGGCCTAGATTAGGTAAATTAAATCCCTTAAATCAAAATAACTTAAATAAGCCACATTGAACTCAAATTCAAGAAAAATCAAAATAACTTTGAATTGATTATCCTAAATCATATGGGGATGGTGATGAGACATAACCTAACTCCCTATTGGGTGTAGTTGGGTCAAATGGGTCATTTGACCATAAGAAATTATAATTCACTTAACCAATTTGGGTAAAGTGAGTTAAGCAAGACAAAAAAGAAATAAGGAAATCTAATCAAGCTACTTAGACTTCTCTCTCACATTATTGCATTACCCAAATAAGGAAAACTAATACAAGAAAAAGAATTGGAGAAGTTCCCTTCTCCCTTCTTCCCACCTCTTCACATGGACATGTGGGATGGAAAAGGAGTACACTAGCTAGCTTCCAAGGTCCTTCACAAACCAGGAATAGAAAAGCAATATCTTTGGCCATATAGGAAAACCCATGAGAGACTTCCCTAAGGAGATTTGAACACACACACCTTCACCATCAAAACCGAACCAAAATGAAATTTCCCCCTCCCTCCAAGTGCCCTTAATCACTACAAACCATCAAAACTGAAAAGAGCACTCAAGGGTTGGCCTAGGGAGCAATCCTTAAGGAATTAACCTAATTCCTTTGGCAAGCAAGCTCGGTTCAAGCATATGAAGCTCTAGGATAAATTGCAAGGTCAATTGTCCAACGAATCAAGGTATGTCATTATTGACCTCAAGTTTTTTGTTCAAAAATTTGGTTGTGGTCGGTTTAATAGGAAATGCAGTCTTCAACCAAATTGAATCATATAGAAATGTTGGATATTCATCCACGATTGTGTAGCACTTTAAATCATGTGATTTCATGGTCTATATCAAAAGTTATTAGCAAAAAAACCTTCAACGGTCCCTCTCAGAATGAAGGAGATGATCTCTGTCGGATCCATGTATATATAACATCAGATGAGTGGATAGATTAATTTCACCTTTAGGAACTGAGATCAAGACCGTCCGATCTTTGATTGAGAATCCACATTTTGAACTATCTTGACGCTGCAGTGGCACCACGCGACCAACCCGCACCACCATGCGGATGCCAACGTGTGTGTGCACGCACGCGGAAGCCCCTCCACTTAAAACCGTTAAATATTTGTTTAATTAATTTAAAAAAATGTAAAAACCTTATTAAAATCATATGAAATCAAAGAAAAATCAAAAAATTACAAATAAAAGCTTTCTGGATTCATCTTGATGAGAGGAATCCATAGAAATTAAAATCCTCAATTTTTATTAAGTAATTTTTCCTTAATTTAGGTTTAATTAAAAAATATTAAATTCTAATTACTCTCAAATTAATAATCCAATTAATTTGAAACTTTTGGAAAATGAAATTAAGCATAAAACATACCTTAGATAAATTTTTGAGGATTTAATTCTTTGAATTCAAGGGAAATTGTAATTTCATGTGCTTAACCTTTAAATTTAATTAAATTAATTACCCTTTAATGAAATAATTAGAAAACTTTAATCTAATAATCTTAAATCAACATAATGAATATTAATGAACATTAGAACACTATTTAAACTTAATTAAATCTATCTAAACCTAATAAGTCATTAATTAACTTAATTAAGTAAGTAAAAGAACTAAATAATTCAATTAAATAACCTGAACTAAATTAAATCATAGTAAATCAACCAATTAGCCAAAAATTATGAATAAACCTCATTAGAATGTTATTTCAGTGAATAATAAGTGAAAAATAAAATCTCTTAATGAATCTTAATAAATTAGGCTTAATTTAAGTTTTAATAAAATAATTAAAATCTTAATTACACATTAATTGCATCTTTAATTGAGCAGAAACTTTAGGGATATAAAATTGGCATGTAACCCTACTTGCTAGGAATATTTCAAGTCCAAATGATCTCAAAATTAGGAGTTTTCAAATTTCTAAATCCCTAGGTCAATATTAATCAAATATTGGGTTAAGAAAATTAATTAATCTATTAAATAAAATGGTAATTCAAACTAATCTCCATCAAACATAAAACTATTAAAACTTCTAAATATCCTAAGTCAATTAAAGTGATCAAATTCAATCTTAGGTTAATGAAATAAAACCTTAGGTTAATAAAATTAATTAACTTAAACCTTACCTTCAGAATCAATAAAATTTAATGAAACCACTCATCTCTAATAAATTTAAATAATGAATCTAAAACCTATTAATTAAATCATATCAAGTAATTAACCTAAGTACTTTAGGTTAAGACTAATCCATGAACAAACTAAGGTTCTAATTCATTAATAAACTTAAACTTACCTTACAATCCATAATTTAATAACTTAAGTTAAATTGAATAAAATCAAACTCTTTAAATAAACATAAGCCAAATCAAATAAAATCCATATAACTTAATTCAAAATTAAATAAATCAAACACATTAAATCAAATAAAGTAATTTAAACAAATGAAATAACATAAATCAAACATAAATAAAATCAAAGGATTAATTAAAATACTTAAGGATTTTAGACTTTTGAAACTTTAGATTTAGGATGTGAATAAAGTGAGTCACCTAAATCATTTGAATTGAAACAACCAAAGGTAAAAAATTAAATAAAATCAAACTTCAAATTTAAACTTGAAAAATTAGAAAGACTTACACACAAGCTTAACCTCACACATACTAGATTACTTTGCATCTAGATCATTCTTTGATTTTCTTTTAATCTCTGTGATATGTTGTGATGTGCTTCACATATGGTGTGTACTTTATTGGATGCCTAGGCTTATTTGTTCGTTAGATTGGATGTTAGGGCATTCTTTCTAGATTTGACATTATTTTTTGTAGGAGAATGTGTTAAAGGGATCACTATAATAAATAAATCATAAAATTGATGTTTTCTTGCAGGTGCTAAAAATCCCTTAACATAGTCCATAGGATAGGTGGGCTTGGCAAGCAACTAATGCTAAGCCTGTATGTTTGTGAAATATAAACTTTTGTGTGTGTGTATTTCTAACATCTATTTTGCAGGCTTAGGATTTGTTTTTGAATTTTAAATGTAAATTTGAGCTTAGAATTAGGTTAGGATCTATGGGGTCTAGGATTAACAAACCGGGAGATGGTGCATGGTCTGTGGAACCGATGGATGTCCCTAAAGAAGGAGACTTTCCGGAAAGAAGACCCATAGATCTAAACTTGTAGTTCTATCAGTTGTATAAGGGTAGAACTCACTGCCATTTTTCTTTCTTCAGTGCAGATCTGCAGATTGGCCTTTTTCTTATATAATTTAATTTGATTTGATTTATTTTGGGTACGTAATAGAAACAACATGCTTTTCTTAGGTTTCTGTGCTATGTTTATGATGATGATGGACATAGGCTCATAAGATAAACTAAATTTTCTACCCAACTAAATCAATTGAAATATAAAAATAAATACAACTCATAATCTTCATCTAAAAGCCTAGGCCATTAAAGCAAGATAAAATATGTAACAACCCCTTATATTTTTTATTCATGCATAAATCATATTATTTCACTCTTGATTAATGAAGGACTTCCATCCTGCGTGAGAACTGGGCTTGACCTTTGAGAGCCTATGATGGAAGTACACCTTCTTCTATTCGATTTGGCCCATAATCTTTTTTCTAATTGCATGCATTGTGATTATATTCTATGACCTAAATGAATCCGAGTCAAAAAATTATAAAAAATCAAAAAATATGCTTTAGTTAGGTACATCTTCATACCCTACATAATCTTAGGGGTTAGAGAGTAAGTCTAGGTTCATAGATTTCTTTCATAAAACTGCAACAACCCAGCCATCTTGCATTCATATGACTTAGCCTCATGGTTTTAAAATGCACTTAGGTGGTGTTAGCTGGCAGCCTTCTCCAGGCAAGTTGTAAGTCCAAAAGAGTTAGGGATAGGTTAGTTCCCTCAAGTGAAGAGAATGGCCAATGATTCCTAAGGATAGAACTAAGTCGAGCATCTGACATGTGTTAGAAGCACCTGTAAACTATGTTCTGAAGCATCCTTTTAGGAATAAGTCTTCAACCCTAGGCATTTATGTAGTCTTGTGCTGCTAGAATCTAAGCCCTGAATTTCTAAGAAAATGATAAGTTAAAATCTAAATTAAATCCCAAATTTGAAGCCCAATCATATGATAAGTGAAATGTCTACTGGCATCCCAGTATCAATAGACATTTCCTACTCTTTTTCATTTGACTCTTAAAAATAACTCTCTCCAATTTGGACCTCTCCCAATTGAATTTTCAAAAATCATTACTTTAGAAGCTACCTTAATAGTCTTTAGGAATAACCACTTGTTTCTTTAATCGAGAGTATTCTTAGGGAGAGACCCTTCCTTAGATGTAATTAACTATTGAAGCTTGCCTTTATAGGGAACCATGATCCCAGGATAAAATAAACCATGTTCTACTTTTCCTTATAATTCAAGGGAAAATACTTTGGTACACGAAAAATCCATTAGCTTTAGGAGTCTTTTATTAAAATGATTGAATCCATTATAGGAGAGCATATTTATCTTTCGAGATAATATGTTTATTTCTTAATGTCGTATTTGATCATCTAAATAAAATATTCCTAAACTCCATGTGGTGTCATTTCTTTTCTATATTCCAGAGAAAACACAAATAACGGTGCCATGTGGAAAGTGTGCCACGTCAGCACATCACGTGGCGTCAATGGAATTAGGCTTAATTTAATAGTTTTTTAAGACTAAAACTTTCATATTTCATAACTAATTGTAGAAAAATCTAAAAAAATATAAATAATGGCTCATTTTAAAGGTTTTTCAGAGAGGAATCCATTAAATTTATCATTAATTGATTTTGAATAGTAATTTAGGATTAATTAAAATTTAGTTAAAAAGTTAATTACCTTAATTACTCCATAATTAATTAACCAATTAACTTTAAATTTTTTGAGACTGTTTAGGGGCTAACCTCTGCCTCTCCTATTTTTTTGTGATTTATAAGTTAATTAATTTGGAAAATTGATTGATTGAGCCCTAATTACCTTCTTAACATAATTAAGTGATAATTAAGCATATGAATAGTAACTTAATTAATTAGGTCATCTATCATTGTTTAACAGTGAGGAGGCTTAGGGAATTGGATCGGGGCTTCTATCCTAATATTTTCCCTAAGTTTCCTTCAATGTTTCAAGAGAAATTAATTAAGGATTAATGGATTAATTAATTACTTAATTATTTTAATTAACTCTTAAAATACATCTGAACCTAATTAATTCATGGGTAGGTCTTTAGTGTTCAATAACCTAAAAAGATTTAATGAAATCATGATTTGTCCATATATATGAAAAAATCATAAAAATAATTAAGTTCCTTAAACTTAATTAACCATTAATTGTGAGCCAATTGCATTAGGTCATTTCGTTTCATATAACCATTGCTAATTTACTTTTCAATTCATTTGCATATTACATTGGCTCATAATTATTTGGACAATTACTTTAAGGTAACATAGGTAATGGTTAATTAATTGAGTTAATTCATATCTTAACTTAATCAATCCATAAAATTGACCTAATTGCCTTCTCATTAAATCAAATTAACTAACAAACATGGGATGTGATTAGAATTAGCAAACTTCTTTCCCTCTTTCTCTCTTTCCTTAAATCAAGTTAAACATCAAATTAAAAAATGATATTAAAAAGCTTTGGCTTGCTTTAAATAAGTATATTTGATATAATTATCCTTAGGAATTAGTTTGGTTGAATGAAATCACATGCTCATATTTATTTATTCATCTCCAGTCATATTAAATATTGTATGTCATTTGATTCATGCATTCATCTTTTATAAAAATTAATTAAATCAAATGATTTCCTTTATGTCAAGCTTGCATGTGTTGAATTAAATTTATAATATGTGTGGCTATTATCACTATTAAATCAAAGTTATTTTTAAAAATTTATAAGTCAACTATAATATTTGGAGTGATAACAGTTATAGATATGTATAAGCTTGCATGTGCCTATGACTTAGAACATGTGATATGGAGTTCTCTTTCTTTAATCTATATGGATTTACATAAAGTTTGAATGTTAACAAGTGTAACCCATTTAAAAAGGATACAATATTTATTTGAACTCATTCACATGTATTTCTATGTTAGAATTTAGATAAAACTTTATCTCACATGTATAAATAATTCAATTGAAAGAAATATAACTTTTGTATGATTTTTCATTCTTGTAGTAACTTATACATTCATGTGTATTCAAGAATAGTAGGTATATCTAGTCTGGACATTCCGAAAATGCAATGCTTTAAATAGCCCTAAGGAGGTCTTACCTCACTCCCCTAGTTAATAATGGCGAAGTACTTGCTTAAAACTTTTATACACTTGTATATGCATTTAGCTAATGAATGAAAATCTTCTTTTTAAGACTTTACTCTATATGCATAAATAATTCAATTGAAAGAAATATAACTTTTGCATGATTTTTCATTCTTGTAGTCATTTGTACATTCATGTGTATTCAAGGATAGTGGGTATATCTAGTCTGGATATTTTGGGGATGCATGGCTTTAAGTAGCCCCAAAGAAGTCTTTACCTCACTCCTCTAGTTAACAATGGCGAAGTACTTGCTTAAAACTTTCATACACTTGTATGTGAATTTAGCTAATGAGTGAAAATCTCATTTTTTTTTTTTTTACAAAATACACATATGCATCTTTCATTTAAAGTGTGTTAAAAGAAACATATTGCATGTCTAGGTATGCTTATGATCTAATCATGTGCAGGCTACATGTGATGGAAAGGAATGGTTGAACATGTGTCATGTGATAGTAATTCAATCAAATTAAGCTTAAGATGTGTTTCGTATTGGATAGAATTATTTAAAGTGAATCTAAACATGGGACTAATTTAAAATATGTAATAAGCCATTCACTAAAGAGAATTAAGCTAATTAACATACTTTATAAATGACTTAAGGTAGGGATAAAATAGAGTAATCCTCTCTTTTTCTTCTCTTTATAGCACTTAGTTGCTAAGTGTAAGTCAATTGAAATAAAAGAAAATACTAAGTAAAAGTTCCCAAATCAATTAAACCACTTTAAAGTGAAATCAACCTCTTGTGATTAAACTCCTTTCACATTTAGAAAATTATAACAGAGCTTAGTTAGGACATACCACACAAACCTTAACACATATATGTTAGAACTAAGTCACCATTTTTAGCTTTATATTAGGACGGTGCATGGTATGATGTATATTTAGTTTTATGATGTATTATTTTAGACTAGAAGTTATGGTGTATATTTCGTAGACTGGATGTTATGTCATAATTAGCCTAATCATATTTTACATAGGAGATTATGCTTAATGGGGGTTTAAAATTAAATATAATTTCTCTTTTTGCAGGTTACTTAAACCCTTAAACATAATCTAAGTTAGGATATGTGGGCTTGGTTACCCATGTGCAGGGTGCTAAGTCCAAATTATATAGATATAAATGCTTGAATTTTATGGTGTGTTGAGCTAACACTTATTTTATAGATGTACTTAGATTTATTTTCCCTATTTTTAATGTAAATTTGTATTAGAAATTAGGATTAGTATTATGGGAGATTATGATGAACAGTGGCTAGAAGAATTTGTCCTGGGAGGCCCTATGATGCCTTTGAAGTGGTGCAAATCAAATTAAAGGAGGCATGAAGAAAGAAGTGAAGACATGAAGAATGAAAAAAAGAAGACTCCTATAATATTTATTCATTTGTAAATTATAATTTTTCTTTTATATTTCAGGTTGTATAAAAGTAGAGCTCAACTATTTTCTCTTTCTTTTACGGGTTGTATGCATCTCCGACCGACCTTTTATTCTTTTGTGATAATCTATAAAATTGTTTAATGTTATTTTTAGATTGCTCACTAGAATTGTATGATTTTCTAGTTTCTTCATGTTTGATGTTTTAATGTATGGCTTGGATACGGTAGGCTCTTAGAACAAAAATTATTATTTTTACCCCACTAATCACTCATAACTAATTTTTTTAAAGCAATCCATAACCTCATCCTAAAGCTTAGGTTGTAAATCAAAATAATTAAAAGATTTAATAACCCCTTAGTTGTGTGTTGTATGTCTCACATCATGCATATCATATTCATTCTTCCTTGAATATAGGGGATCTCCATCCTTGCACAATAGGGAAATGCTTGACTTGTGAGGGCATCCCTTGTGGTGGAGAACACTCTCCCCTCACTAATTTAGCTAATAACCTTATTTCATCATGCATTTATGCATAAGAAATCTTATGGCCTTTGTTAAAATGAAGTGTCAAAAATCGAATAAAAATTGAAAAGATTTGTATTAAATTAAGTCATTATTTATACCACTCATGTTCTAGTCTCTTAGGGAGTGGGTTTAAGGACTTTAGTATCTTTCTAAATAATAATAACCCAATTATCTTACAAAATCATATGATTTTTCTACATGATTTTAAAATGTATGAGGAGTTAGTCGCCACTACAAATGATTATAAGTCTAGTAGTCAGGTGGTTTACTCTCTCTTGTGGAGGTAAATCATATACCCACTTTCACTTAAATTTAGGTCGTGCCTTGGCTTATGCCAAAGCTCTCTATATTCAAGATCTGAAGTAGTTGTTTCCTTCGGGCTACAAGCATAAATCCTTACCTTTTAGGCATTTATGTAATATTGTATTGTTGGATTATAAGTCCTAGTAATCTAATAAAATTTCAACTCAAATGAAATAATTCTCTTCAATTTCAAACATATAAAGCACAATCATAAAATAAATTGGAATGCTCACTAGGTTTCCTAGTATCATGGGCATTTCTTACTCATTTTCTTTGGCCTCGATAATAAGTCTCTCTCTTTTTGGCATTTTCTATTTGATTTTCTAATATAACAAATTTATTGATAGTCTTAATTTTGAAATCTTTGGAGATAACAATTGCCTACTTTAATCGAGAGTATTCCTAAAGAACTCACCTTCCTTAGGATGTAATTAACTATGGGGGCTTACCCCTATGGGGAACTTTAGAACCCAGTTTAATATAAACCCAGTTTTATTCATCCATGTAAAGTAGGGAAAAAATCTCTAGTATATTTGAAGACTCATCATGCCTTAAGAGTTCTTATTAGGTGATTAGGTCTATTGAAGGGTGATGTATTTATCTTTCAAGATAGTACATCATACATCAATGTCGTGCATGATCACTTCAATAAATACCCCTCAGATCTGCGTGGTGTCCCTCATATACATTCTAAAAATAAACACCATAGAAGTTTATCATTGTTAACTTAAACTCATATTTTTTTTAGATGTTGAGTCCATGTCTACTCAATTATTATCAACCATATGTATTACCCCTAGATTGGGTGATCAATGAGTAACCTTTAACCATAGGTTGTGAGAATAATAGTCATATATTTGTTAGGACTTAAACATGATCAATTTTTTTTATCAATTTTAATGAAAGGATTCTAAAAGAATAGATTATTGATCATTATCATTTGGTGGTGTCATAAAGCTTATATAATGTGTCATCAAAATAGTTAAAATAGAGAGGCAAGTTATCATTTTGATAATTTATCTATTTAAGACTTTAGTTAACTAATCCAACACCTTTGGAGTACTCTATTGTAACAAGATAAAGGTATGGTGTGATCACCATTCTTCAAGCTTGCTTTGGATCACTCTGTCCACCAAGCACCACTTGAAGGCTCGTTAGAGATGGATTGGAAGACAAACAAAAGTTATAAAAATGTTTAGAAATGGCTAGAATGCCTCATGGTGCTCATCAAGATTCTATGAGGTACTTTCAATCAAATTCATTCATATGGAAACTCTCATAATTTATATGAGGTGCTTTCATTCAAATCCATTCCTATTGAAAGTCTCCTAAACCCTAAGTGATAAATTTTTCTCCTTTTCATGTTTTTCTTTTCAAATTGTGATTTGTAAATTTTTTTTTATAGATAGCTCTATTAATTTTATAGAAATTTAGAGATCTTTTGAGATCACTTTTATTTTTTTATTTTTTTATTATATTTTAAAGTAAATTATATTTGATGATAATAATTATTTTTAGAAATATGTAAAATACTTAAAAATTATTTTGAGTATTTTTAATGGTAATATTTTTTAATTTTTGAAAATAAAAAATAAAAATATATTTAAAATAGATTAAATAAATATTTTTTAAATAATATAAAATGAAAAAGAAAAAAATATAAATAAAATTTATCTGATAGAGTCTTTTAATTAATTATAATTCATGATAAAAATTAATAAATATTAAATATTTAACTATATAGCTTAAGCATTAATTAATAAAAATTAATACGCACAAGATTTCTCTTTAACTAATAAATCAGATCTTTGAAAAAAGTAATGATATTTAATATTCGATTTGGCAATACCTAACTTTATTTATTTATTTATTTATTTATTTTTTTCTTGAAAGTTGAGAAGGACAGTTTTCATCCCATAACCCCACGACGACGTCCTTCTCCTTATTTGTAATGCTCACCTACTCCACCCAAACAGCAAATACCTTTCCAAGCAACAACACGTTGCCACGTGTCATCACATCCAAATTGGAATCTCACTAAAAGCCAAGACCGTATCTAAAGCTGTCGCTTGATCAGGCTTATAATAAATATATTGCGAAGACGGGTCACGAAGCCGCGCGCGTCGCAGTATGGAATGGCATGTGTCGCGACATGTGTAGCCTCGAATGGTGCGGATGAAGTGCGGTACTGGGAGCTCTGGAAATGGCGGACGGAGCAACCGCTCCTCTCAAGCCTACCAAAACCCTGATCTTAGGCAACATTCGTTCATCCTCCAGCGTCCGTATGGATCGTTTCATGGATCTCGGTATGCAATGGCTTCGATAGGTTACTGGGTCCTCGCGGATTCCTAGAGATTGTTGGAGATGGCGGAGGTTCCCAAGCTTATATACATTGCGGTGGTTGACGATGTGGGAGAGAAGGGAGGGGGGGCAGGAGCCAATGGAGGGATGGAGACCGCTTCGTTCAGGTACACGCGGCCAGTGTTGCAGAACACGCTACAGTTGATGGGATGCAAGGCGCGGCATGCCTTTAAGGTGCGTTCGGAATTCTTTTTTCGGGTAGAGTCGTTCTAGCGTTGGTAGTGTTTACATCTGATCCGAGCTTTTGCTTTTGATCGTTTGAGTGCATTATACTTTTCTCTGAGCCAAAGTTGTGAGTAAATTTCCGTATAATTATTTGACTTTGGGCTCTATTTATTTATTTATTTTGTAGATCATCATTCTGTTGTGATTTGAATTCTTTGTTGGGAAGCAATCGTTCTCCTTTGTCTGTCCTGCTTTTTAGCGTTATGACGGTTGTCTTTGATTGGCGATTTCGCTTTGTATTAATATCGGATGTGATTTCGTCACTCTGTGGTCTACATTATTTCTTTGATTCGATCATATTCATTTGTACCATGCACGAAGAGTCGTGATTGTGTTAGTCCTGAGTATCATTGTACATCTTCATGTGCTTATCTTTCTTTCTCGTGTTATTATTTTTGTCCTGTAAATGGAGTTTTTTTTTTTTTTTGATCTTTTGAGGGCGTTAGGCCTTTTATCTGAGCCAAATTTGTGTATTAATTGATGATATTGTTAATTGATTTTGGGCTCTTTTCTTTCTTTAGGCTATAGCTAGTTTGGTAATCAGTAATTAGTTCTCATGTAGGAAATGTGTTTCCTTGGCAGATTAGCCGAAGGGTGTTTGAGGTTCTGAGAGCGGAATATGTGACTGATTGCGTGGATCAGGTTGAAGACAGAAAGTGGCTGGGGCAGCAAAGTGTTGAAACAGGCAACACGATACCGTTTGAACAGTACAAGAAACTGACAACCGTGACTTGTAGCAGAGAAAGATTCTTGAAAGTTACTTGCGATGCTTTATCGGAATACAAGTATGTAGGCCCCAACCAGAGGGCTGACCTGATACTGGCGTGCAGGTGCTAATCCGCTATCCTTTCCTTCCAAATAGATATGTAATCTTTGTTTGTGAATGAGATATGTTATTCTGTAGTATTGTTTAAATTTTACTTAAATGAGTATCATATGACTCAAGTCGTGCTGTATGAACATGGTGGATGTACTGCTTCGCTCCTATTGGTCTTAATCATGAAATTGTGGAATTATTTTAGCAAATCTATGGTTTTTATGCATGCCGAATTTCTCATCACTCATAGCTTCTTTTGTATATTCACCATTTTTATGACACACATTTAAATTTTCATCCTGAATTCTTCACTACATCTTGACTTGACGTGTTGACAAAAGCAGCTCTGAAAGTTATATTATGTGATATTGTAAGTTCATACACCGCATACTGAAGTTCTCTTCTTAAGATTCAGTGTAGAAAGCTTTTAAATGTCAATTCATTCAGTAAATTGAAATGAAGAAAACAATGAATGGTTTAAAGTCTAAAAAGCAGATTTTAGCTCTAGTCATTAGATTCCTCAAGCGCCCATATTTCACAATCTTACATCATTGCCATTGTGTTGCTTTTGCTGGTTTAACATATAGAGTAGTTTTTGTTCTTAATTTTTATGATCATGTTCTTTAATGTTGGTGTTACATAATTAAAGGAAATTGAATGAAATAGTAATAATTATAATCAATGAATACATTTCTATTTTAAATAATGGTATAAAAATGGCACATTATTCAAGGCACTTTTGGTCCTATCCATCAAGTTATTTGGACTGCTAGTTTACTGAAGGTATGTAATGCAAATCAACATTCTGTGTTTGATTTTATTCTTGATTTTCTTGTTTGATATCTGATTTCCAGTGCAGCGTTGTACTTTACTTTATTCTAAACATGTCTTTGTTATTTTTTATGGAATGGGTTGTCTTCTAAATTCCTGCACAGGTTCAGTTGGGTCATTTTTGGTTTCAAACATGGTTTTAAGTTGATTCAGCATTTAGTCATTGCTATTTAAAACTTGCTTTTTGGGCAAGGTTCTCTGATTGCTTGTTATTGAACTCATTTGGGATCGTCAGTGCCTTAGGCATGTTCGAATTTGTATGCATATAACTTATGCCCTTTGTTTTCATTGCCTGATTGTGGCAGCAGGCATGCACTTGTTACTAAATATATAGAGGTCTTGCATAATTTGGAGACTAGTTATTGTTTAAGAGGGATGAAATTTGTGGTTACATTAATCTTGGAAATGAGTTGAACTTTAAGCTGAACTAGCTTATTGATAGTCCCTTGTTTACATGCTTATGAATTCCTTAGGATTGATTTCGAAAAGAAAGACCTTCTAATCAAATGATTATAAATATAGGTTTATTGAGGCATGTAAAATTAGTTGCTTGCCTAATGAAATTTCTTTCTACCTCAAAATTGCTGCTTGTTGGATGTTGAATTCTTCTGAATATGGTGCAAGTGTTGTAAGTTGATAATTTTGGATGGAAGCTATGCCCTTATATATATCTATATATATATATATATAGATGGATAATATGATTTTTTTTTACGGGTGATTTCAATGACATGTGATTTTTCATTTAAATTCTTATGCAAACTCTCTATTTGTGCAATCATTAAATGAATGTTTAGCAAGAGTTGTTTTGTATTATGTCATGCACAAAAAAAAGAGAGAGAAAAAAAAAGGAGGAAAATAGGGGGGAGTGAGGGAGAAAATACATTAGAATATGGATTCTTCCTCTTCTCCATAAATTACCCATAAATGGGTATTAAAAAAAAAAGAAAAGAGAGAAGGAGAGGCTTCTCCTCCTCTTTATGGGATCATGTCATGACAAAAAAAGAGGAAAAAAGTACATAAAACAAAAAAAAGGGAAAATGTTAAAAAAAAATGGTGTCATAAGGGCTTGAAGTCTTTTTTCATTCATTCGGCCCATTTGAAATTCTTAAGTGGGCTTGTAAAAAAATGATTTATCCCATGAAATCTTTAAGCCCATATTTTTTTTTTAAATTTAAAAGCCCATTAGGCCCAAGTCTATATGTGGGCTTACAAAAGCTAGGATCAGGCTATTCTTAATATGCATACCTTCATACTTAAGCCCATAATACTCGACTTTGAAAGAGTAAAATTTCTTATGCTTAAAGTATGTATGAAGGAATTTAAATGTTGTTAGCTTTCATGTATATATTATAATATCCCCTTCCTCTCCGGATCTCAATATATGATGTATGCTTATACATTTATATGGAAGAATTTTATTATGTTTTTCCCAAAGTGAAATGTCACTCTTGTTAGCTTGGGATTTATGTAAATTCTCAAGTTAGATAATGAGAATGTCTACATGTGTTATGAAAAATTATATATTTGGTTTCATATGTGAATATTTAAATGAATATGGATATTACACTTGATATTTAGCAAGTGTTTGAAAGAATTGAATGTACATCTTTCACAGACAGAGATGCTTGACTTGTGATAAGCTTAGAAACGGTTAAACGTGCATCTTTCAGAACAGACCTACACTTGATTTATAAATAAATATTTTGTATCTTCGAAGACAGATGCACACTTGATCTATAACGTGTGTTTGAAAGAACCAAACTTATATCATTAAGAACATATACCTACTTGGTTTGTAACAAGCATTTGAGAAAACTAAACTCACATTTTATATAATAGATCCTCACTTGATTTACAATAAGTGTTTGAATGAGATGAAATTCTCATATTTTATAAGACAAAATTACACTTGATTTATGATTTTTGGGTATAAAAAAAATCATGCTGCAATTTGACATGTTTGTCATATCAAACATAACCACTTCAACTTAAACATTTTAATGTTCATGCTTCATTTTAAAAGAACATATACTTGTATGTACGTTGAAGTGTTCACTAAATCAAATACTTAGAAAAATATGCAAGTTATGTGCAAAAAATGAATAGATACCTATAATCATTCAAAATTAATCAATCACCCACATGACCCCAACACGTGTTACAAATCTAAACTTAGTATCTGAGGATATTGCTCGGGTCGAATCCCGATTGGATCTTAGAACCGGGTCCAGGTTAACAAAACCAAAATATCCAATGATGGTATTATAAGAATTTCAATTTAATAAAATATGAGAAGCTAATATTATCTTATAATTGCAAAAAGATAAATCCATTGATATAATTTCTCAAGATAAAAATCTCAAATCCGATCCTCTATACTCAAGCAAGAGTTGACAATATTTGGAGGATGATAGATCTTGAAGTAATAAATCTAGACTCGATCTTCTGCAAGAAAAATGTAGAGTCGACAAGGTGTACCCCGATGAGGGTCGTGTTGATTGAATATTTCAATCGGAGGGGTTTCCATAATCAAAATTCATTCAAATTTTATGGTCAAATAATTACATATTTAAATCTAAATAAATTATAAAATAATCAAATATTTAAATTGAAAGATATAAATTAAATAAAATTAATTATTTAAATTTAAAGTAAAATTCATCTACCCATTTGCAACTGTTTGGCGGGAGTGACAAATTAGAAAAAATTTTGCTCACAAAGAGCCATTTTCAAATAAAATACATAATTATTTTCACACTCAAATAATCTTAAGCTAGTAAAGACGTGACCCGTGTCCTCTGTCTGCGTGGTTTTGCAAATAAAATAAGACTACATAAATGAGCTGATCGACCGGATAGTTTGTCGATATGATACCACTAAATTATACGCACAGTATGTTCTCCAACGGCTTTGCTTTTTGAGTTGCGAATTATAGAATATATTTGATTTGACAAAAAGATCTTTGTTAGTTAAGGTCGACTTATATTTATCCCCTTAGACAAACTTCACCGGTGCTGGACGCTTTGAATGATAATTACGATTACGCCCTTCAAATTGGGACCACGATAGCGACGACAAACCATGGGATCTTGATCAAGCGCATCATCATTCTCCCAAACATAAGCTTTGAATTAAAACAATAAATCTCACAATCTTCAAACTCCACTCACTGCTACTATACACTTATAATTTAGCGATTCATCGACTAGCCTTAATCGAAAGTATTGCTTCAGTATTGCGAGGGGTAATTAACTATAGGTGCTTGCGCCTATAAGAAATATGAAATTAGATCTAAAGTTTTTACAAAATGAGGGCGATATCTCTGGGTCGTGTCTTATCTACAATTCCATTTGCCTTTTGAAATTTGACCAATATTTAATCTATTCTCTTCATGTGAGAGGTCGGTGGCAAATTTTCGGAGCCCACATGGGTAAGCTATGTTTGATGGCAATTATATTTTTATTTATATTTTAGATTGGAAGAATTATTTTAAATAATGTTCTTTGAACATTATGTTATGTTTTATTCCTAAAGAGTTTAATGTGCTAATTAAAATTAGTGAGACGTGTATGTGCTGATGTGAAACATGAACTTATGGAATAATATTTGACATTCAATGATTATAGAGATGAACTGCAAGGTTGATTTAAGAATTATAAGTGATTATGTTGTGTTTGAATATTACACAAGGTTTATAGCTTTTATTGTTAAATATTCTTTATTTACAGATAATTTTATTTTATCATTTCCTATTTCCTTCAAGGTCTAAGCAAGAAATTTGGAATGAGTTATGTTCTAATTCACAAAATAAATTATATGAGATTTTATATATAGCTTTGAATATTGAAAAATATTTCGCCTGTTCTCTGATTTGGATACTATGTCTGTGCTTAAAATTTCTAAAGAGAATTCATTATTATCTTCTCTAAAGTTTGTTGAACAAATATTAATATGGGATTCATGTATGAACATATTTGATCCTTTGTTGGAATTTGAAGTTATAGTTTGTATTTGTAATATAATTTACACGTGATGTTTTTCAATTTGAATATGCATCTACATTAGAATATATGCTTATGAGCTAATTATACTTGAATAAGAGTCATAATGGGATTCTAAAACTAATATTAAGCATGAGATCATATCTAGATTATAAATTGATTTTGAATTTTATTTGTCAGCATGAAATGGAAAACATCATGTTAGTTATAGTTTCTGACTCAATTGAACACATAAATAACACAACTCTTGATGAAGTGTCTATTTAATTTATTGTGAAGTTTTTCAATCAAATTGATAATGAATTTTTTTCTTGATTTATTGGCATACAAATTCATAAAAAAAATGTTAAAGAAGTTGCATGTCTATATTGGTATAACAGTTGCAAGGCTTGTCTATTTTTAAACTTTTTTATTGTATCATCATATGTGAATTAATTATTCTATCTTTATTAGTGTCTCTTAAGATTCATATTAGTATCTAGCATTTTTTTGTACTTTATGTTATCATATTAGTTATTTATATAATTTGGTTGATTTGCATTAAAAGATTTGTTTGTTAATAATGCTAATCATAAGTCAATGTTGATGTGAATATGAGAAATGTGAAATTTAAACTAGGATATAAAGTAATGATATGCCTAAATATTGGAAAGTTTTCTGAAGGGCCTTTAAGAAATTAACTGCTAGAAAGGTGGGGTTGTATAAAATAATGCAACACATTTGAAAAGAATGCTTAAAAGTTAGAATTTATTGGAAGTTTTGGTGTTAGGCTATTGTGTTTGACTTGGTTTATATAATGAATCATCAATTAATGCTTTGGATTCTTCTCTTCTTTCATCTTTCCCTTCAAAATTCATATTAAACATATAATTTGTACAATAAGATTTGAGATTCTAACTTGAAGATTACTTGAAGGGTGAGTTGATTTCGTGGCTCAACTAGAGCTTGAATCGAGCAAATGAGTTGAGCTACAAGTTAAAATTTTGGCTTTGTTTACTTGGAAGATTAGATCAAAATGTTATGTATACCTTCTACATACACATACATTTACATATAATTATGTATTAATGCATATAAAATAAATTATAAAAAAGAAAAAATAATAATTTCAAGTTGGTTCAATTCAAATTCGAGCTTCGAATCTAATTGGAATTGTGCAAATTTGAGGTGACTCAACATTGAATTGGCTCAAGCCATGAGCTGATTCAAAGCTTGCTTGTGTATGTTTGATCCAATTTCAAGTAGAGTTTGAATAAACATGAAATTGGATTGGTATGACTCATCCGCAATCCTTAAATTTTTGTACTAATATCATTTTTCTGAAGCCATTATTAGAGATTTTATCATAACCACTGTTGTTGGTGGATACCAAAGGTCTTGCATATTGATGTAACAAATTTGGTTGCAATGTCTTATAGATTATTTACAAGAAGCACACTAATTATGCCCAAATTTAATTGATGAGTATCAAATGAATAATTTGTTGAAGCTGAAATTTTTTATGACAAATTTGATTTTATGACATTTTGAGACTGAATTTATTCTTAGTTGATGTTTATTATTAAAATTCTTTGTTGATGTTACTTCAGTAGTTATTTGATTTGTGGAATGCTTTGTTTTAGTTTATTCATAAATATGCTGATGATAATGATTCTTATAAAAAACAAGTTGTATTCTCTAAATGCTTAAAGTTAGTTTGGATGGGTTCAGTATTTGTTGCTATTGGTTTCAACTCATGGTTTTAACCGCTGGTTTTAAGTTTATTCATTAGTTATTGCTACTCTAGCTTTTAAGTTGGCTGTAAATGGATGTGTACTTTGTTTAGGTCGGTTTTTGACTTTGTTTAGAATCACACGTGCTTTGAGCCAATTTAATTTTTTTTGCATATCACTTTAGTTTTTATTTCCTTTGTTTGAACTGTGGCATCAAAATATATACTTGTTATTGTTTAGGTGGAGAACTTGTGTAGTTTACAGATGAGTGTCAGTTAAAGAGAGGCAAAACTTGGGGCTAAACTTGCATATGGGTATTATGGGTCTAAAAATCTCAGGACTATCAAAATATATTATTTCAAGTTGATGTTTAGTCAATTTTTCTCAAGGCAATTTTGATTTTTAGATAAGACTCTACACTATTAAGGACATCATGATTTGGTTTGAGGTTTCATATAGGTGTAAGGCTCTATGCTTAAATTACTTATCTTAATCACAAGAAAAAATTTTAGGTTGAGACTAATCTGCATGCTCTACATGATTGAATTTTTTGTAGCAAAATAAGATTAATTTGAAGAAATGACAGATGTATTGTTATTATCTCAAAGCAGATTATAGGAGAATGCGATAAAGCAATTAAGATCCTATAGTTTCATTGTCCAATGTTTTCTTGGATTCTTATCTACTTATTCAATAAAATGTTCAATACAACATAATTTAAAGATTCTTATTTGCAACCCATAAGTTATGTCGTCCAAGAAGCCTTGTAGACTTGAGATTGAAGTTTGCCAAAGGGGCTAGTTGACATTGGCCAACATAAGGTTTAATGCTTCATTAAGTGTGACTTATATTTTATGACTTAACTTAGTCATTGTGAAACGTTTAGGCTTAAATCATAATCATAGTATTGTGGTCTTGTTGCAATCAAAGCTATCCCATTAGTTTAAATGTATGCATGAGGTCTTTGTTAAATGTGTCATTTTTGAATGTATTAATAGTTATTCACTTGGTATGACATTAACTTAATATTTTTAATTTTGGCAAATTGATGCAGAGAATTGTTGAGTGCTTGTTCAAAGTGAAAATTGTTGATTATTTCCTGACCTTTTTTAAAAAAATTTATAAATGTGCTAAATTTGAATGGAGCTTCTTATAAATATCATTTATTTGATTTAAGTCTATTATAGGGGAAAAAACCTGAAATGTGTTTCTCTTGGAATTTGAGAGGCCATCTTCATTATGGGATCCTCTTCAATTATGATATTTTTGATAGTTCATAATTGGAAAGTATGTGCCTCATAGCAAGTGTACGATCTTTTAGGTTGAAGATTCTTTTAGCTTTTTGTAGTATTATACAATCATGATATCAGCACTCGAATAGAAATTGTCGACACGCTTTTATTTTTATATGGAGATTATTATGTCATAATTTTTATCAACTTTGCTATTTATTCGCAGGGGATTATACTTAAAATTTGTTGGCTGATGAACCTTGTAGATTTTATATATTTACTTGTAGAGAATTCTGTCTTGGTGAATGTGTATATGTGGAATTTGGATTCATTTTTCTTAGTAGTAGATTATAAAACACACAGCCTCAAGGGTTGGGGCTTTTATTTAAGTGATTTGGGAGAAGTAAGGATCATGCTAGAGTGAGACCTTGTCTACTTTGCCAACTTTCTCTTATAGGCTTCAGCCTAAAGTTTAATTCCTTAAAATTATTATATGATTCGGATTACATTCAGGGCTAGATTGTTGATCTGGTCTGGGATTTTGAGTTTCATTCCCTAATATTAGTCTATGATTTGGATTGCATATGGAGGGAGATTGTTCGAGAATAATGAATCATGTCAAAGGATTTACCCAAGGGATGGGCCTTATGACCAACCTATAGGCAGGGTGACTCAAACTTTTCTTTTAAAATAAGTTTTTATTGTAAAGACTTTAAAGGCATGTGCTTGTAGTTGTTATTTAACCACTTGGGTAATTATAAGTATGTGAACTATATTTATTCTATTCTTATATATAGAGGATCAAGTCTAAAGATTTGGGCTTATGGCTCTGCCTTGCAGGCAAGGTGCTAATGCTTTTTTTTTTTTTTTTTTTTTTGCAATTTGGACAGCTGTTAGGATGTAGATCCTATCAACTCCACTCATGGCATTGGAGGATCTAATTGAAGTAAAACTTATATTTTCTTAGTGTTTGCTCCCACTTTTATTATTTTTCAAGAATTTTGGTGTTATGCATATTTTTTGAGCTAGAAAATGGAGGTTTTCATGCTTAGAAATGAGTGCAAGATGGTTTGTAAATTCTCATAATATTTTTTTTTTGAAAAATTTTCAAATTTTTTTGATACATTACTATTTTCTCGGTATTTCTCTTGATTTCTTCCGTTTTTTTATCTTTTTTTTAAACATCTCAAAATATTTGGAAGATTCTTCATTCCCTCATGTCCATACACACAACATAGTGGAGATGTTCATACTGTGAGCAAGTTTGCTTATTTTCCTAAGCAGTACCATTTGAGTTAGATTTACCTTGAAGACACGCACAACACTTTGAAAACACTAATTCCAATTTAGTTTTCATTGATGTTGACAATTTTTGTCAAGATATTCACATGATTATGTGTTTTGCAAATTTGATGTACTTTGAAGTGCGCACATGGCTTTTAGTGCACATCAAATTGAATTGGATTTTACCTTGTGAAGAAAGTTCACTATTTAAAATTGTCCAATGTTAGTTCTTCATGTGTCTATTGGTCGTGTTACTTACTTTTATTGAAACGCACACATGGTTTCTTATGCTTGTATATGTAGTTATATTTTGTTTCATATGGTTGTTATTTTGTATATGTTGTAATTTTCACACCAAAGATTTTTAATTTTATCACATTTTTTTATCTCAAAATTATGTTTTTAACCTTTTAGAAGAATTTTAACAATGCTTTTACGTCACCCCCCACATATGGCTTAACAAGAAGCATGCCAGTCCTTCATACCATGCTAAGAAAGTCTTAAATAGACATTTTGATGAAGTTTCTTACTATGTCAAAAAAGATATGAGTTATACAAGATGGTGATATTGATCAGTATACTTCTGTGCATACTTCTGTGCGGCGTTGAAGATGTGAATGCTAGTGTACTCCCTTATATAGCATAATGACCTCTCTTTAAGTGCCATAGGGGTGGTGGGCTCATTAAAGTGCCACAAAAGGCATTGACAATATCACCTCAAAAGGCACATGAGGGCATTGATGTTGTCCCATGATTTTCAATTCAAGGCACAGTTAAAGTCTCTTATATTTTATAAATTGCATATATATTTTATAGATGTTTTATTTTATTTATACCTATCTTTTATATTCCGTAATATCTTTTTCTGATGTATGTCAATTTTATTGTTTTTCCCTCATGCAATAACATCAAGCAATACAGGGACATTTTTGGACCATTTGGTGCTCCAAACACGTCAAGATGATCCATTTTGTGAAATGCGTGACAATTAAACATTTTGAGTTAATCTTTTATAAAACCTGTTTTTTGTTGTTGTTGCAGTTACCAAAGTTAAGTTGCCGGTTGAATGTGTAGATCAACATCATCTTATGCTTCCATGCTTAATCATGCAAACTTAGTTGCAAATTTCATGGATTGGAATTAGGAGTGGATTGCAAATTATACATCTTCAATATTTATCAACATCATCGTAAATATTTGGCTAAAATTTGACTTGACTTGAATCCATTTATTTGACCTATGTAACCTATTTATGTGGATTATTAAATTTATGGATCAACACAAGTAAATTATTCCAAATATTGACCCATTTAGCCTAATTAACTTGATCATAACCTGGCTAACCTAAACCCAAGTATTAATCAAGTCCATTTTAGGTTGATTGGGGTTATTTAAGTCAACTCAAATGTAATCTGATTAATAATCAGGTCTACATGCTAAACTCAAATATTAAGTCAACATGAACCTAAATTTTTTAAGTTGGTTTCAAGTCAGGTTGTTGGGTCAAATTATTTATTGACACATCTAATTAGAATGTAAACTTAGAGCTTAGAATTATGAACATGCTGTAAATTGTTAGTTCGACAACAATTGTCCTATTGATTCAGCAATTTGAAGCATATCATAAATTTCATTCTATCACACTTTTAGGACTCGAACCTATCAACTTTATATTTGTTTGAATTTTGAACACATGTTTCCATGAGTATTTGTTGCATTATTATGATTTGCAATAAAAGTTCTGAGATGGTTGTAAATATTGAAAGCCACTACATACATTTTCTTTGCAATCGTCATGTCAGCATTCATTTTTCTCAAGGCACTAAACCTAATTGCACTTGAAACTGTGAATTACTTGGGAAACTAATTTACTGCTAATGATTTTAATCCCTCTCTTTAGTTTTCCTGCTTGTGGTTTCGACTCTCTACTGAACTTTATTTAGAGACAGTTTAAATTGTATTGTATGATGTCTTATTTACTTTCTCTCCCTTTCTCCTTTACCTGTCTTGTAGAATCCGAGAAAAGAAGGAATCTGTGACTGTTCTTTTATGTGGAACAAGTGGATGCGGAAAGTCTACTCTGTCTGCTTTGCTGGTACTTTTAACTGCACCTTGACAATGTTTTTTCTTATTAAGTCCATACATTTATGAAATTTGTACCCATTACATTATTTGAAAATTGTGGGAAATCTTTCATTAATATTTTTTTAGTTATACCTTATGTATCACCTAAGGCATATAGCTTTTGTGGTTAGCCTCACTATAAAATCTGGTATTTGTAGCAGTACCTAGATCCTTGCATGGCACTAATCTTTTGGTTTGCAGAATTATGAAATTCTTCTTATTCAAGGAAATTATTTCTTGGCATTGCATTGTTTTTGTTTTCTTAATCGTCTGTAGTAATCCTGCACTATCCTTTAATATTATTTCTTGGATGTACATCAAAATAGGGAAGCAGGTTGGGCCTCACTACTGTAATCTCTACTGATTCAATACGGCATATGATGAGAAGTTTTGTTGATGAGAAACAAAATCCTCTCCTTTGGGCCTCAACATATCATGCTGGAGAATGCTTAGATCCAATAGCAGTTGCAGAAGCAAAGGCTAGACGGAAAGCTAAGAAACTTGCCGTAATATCAAATCCCGTGATCAAGGATGATTTTTCAGATGGAACATTGAATGGAAAAGCTGACAGCCAATTTGTTATTAGATTAGCTTCTGTAGACACGATTAGCAAGAGGCAAATGGCCATCAAAGGATTTAAAGCACAGAGCGAGATGGTTATAGATAGCTTGGACCGTTTGATCACTGCTTGGGAGAATCGGAGAGAATCAGTTGTTGTTGAAGGTGTCCACTTAAGCCTCAATTTTGTGGTGGGTACCTTTGTAAGCAGGAAAAACAGTTTTCTTTAGTTCAATAACATTTAATTGTTTAATACAAGTCTTCCAAAATCAAGGTGGAGAGGGTGATCAACTCTTATTTTTCTCTGCTGGAATAATTAGATTGCAAAGTCCATCTAAACCTACCAGTAAACTGTTTGGATATGTTTTTTATAAATTTTGTAAAAAAAATTGTTATGCCTTTTCTGACAAGAGATTTCGTTATTAATGTATGGTTGAACATGGAGATACATACCACACAAATCTTATGTATTTATATATCTAACCTAAAGTTAGATATTTACTTATCTAACACTTTCCTATGCTTTAAAAGGTGTATTTCACTTTTAAAAAGTGAGTGATGATGATACTTTTGATGTGCTATTGAAGATTGGGGTGTTATATATATAAAAATTGAAGTTTTGGTGTTAGATATGTAAATATATAAGAATTGTGTGGTATGTATATAAATCTCCCTAGTTTATTAATTATCCTTCATAATAATTCTGGCTAATTCATATTGTTAAATATTGCAGATGGGTCTAATGAAGAAACATCCTTCAATAATACCATTTATGATCTATATTGCAAATGAGGAAAAACATACAGAACGGTTTGCAGTACGTGCAAAGTATATGACTCTAGATCCTGCCAAGAATAAATATGTCAAATATATCAAAAATATCAGGACAATTCAGGACTATCTGTGTGATCGGGCAGACAAGCACTTGGTGCCTAAAATAAATAATACAAATGTTGATCGCAGTGTTGCAGTAATTCATGCTACAATCTTTAGTTGTTTACGTAGGCATGCTGCAAGCGAACCTCTTTATGATCCAGCAACTAACACGGTGCCCTTAGTGGATGAGGAGTATAGAAATCAATGTGCTGCTGATAGTCTGAGTTCGAAGGGAATGTTCCAATTAATACAGAGGAAAGGGTCTTCAAGGCATCTCATGGCTCTTCTTTACACAGATGGCTCTGTTGCCAAAGCTTGGCCTTTTGAGCTCACAGATGGCGATGTAAAGTGCATATCTGCCAATGGTAATGAGAAAATAGTAGGAATTCCCATGTATGGTCCCTTACAAATTGGAAAGGCGGAGCCTGTTAATCTTCAGTTTGGTAATTTTGGAATCAGTGCCTGGCCTAGTGACACAGGTGGTACTAGTCATACCGGAAGCATTGATGAGTCGAGAGCTGATGGTACTGACACAGGAAGTAGATACTTTTCCTCCTGTTGTAGCTCTCCAAGGATGTCAGAAGCTGCTGCTAAAGAAGTATCCTATTTTTTTTCTATGAATTTATGTTATCAATTTGCAGAGAAAAAAAAATCTTGGTCCAAGTATTTAACTGTTTAGTATTGAAAAGCAAAACTTGAGATGCTTAATCTTAATGATTGGAAAGAAACCAAATTTGTTTTTCCCTATGATATATATTACCTGTCGATCATGACATTTTTTTTAATTTGCTGTTTGATAATATAAATGTTACAGAAATTTTTAACATAGAGATGATATTCCATCAGTAAACGATTACTATTGGTTATTTTTGGTTTGTCGAGTTTGAGAGAACTAAAGGAGTTGAGTGGGTGTTTGTGATGGGTAGAGGAAGCCAGGCATTTTAGAAGCATGTTGATCAATGGTAATAGACATTATAAAAAACCTACTTCTTTGATGAACCTAATGCTATTATGAACATGTCTATAGAAAGGAAAAAAGAAAAGATCAATGAGGAAAGAACAAAAAAGAATAGTATCCTCCATAGTCAAAATATATTATAATTAAAAATGCTATTGATTGCCACTAAACATTAAGCACGTGGTAATATTAATATGGTGACCAAAGAATTCCAATAACAAACCCCTAAACTTGTCTTTGCACAATCTTTATTGCTTTGCTAGCAGATGCAAAAGTAGATAGTCATTTTCTTTAAGGAAAGGATACACTTATGGAGGAACCAAAAGTTATCGAATAGTGGGTGGATGTAAGTTTGGTTGTGAGGAGCATAGAACTAAGTTTTTATCAAAATGTAAAGGTGAATGACTGGTGGTTGAGTTGTCAATGCAGGTCAACCTTTCAACTTGGTTTTTACATGAGATTGATTTGATGCTTGATAAATCATAGTGAAAGACCATTTATATTATAGATTGGAAACTTAATAGTGAATTTGACTTGCTGCGAACTTCACAAATAAACTTAGTGCATGACAATTTCGTAACTCACATTGTGTTCGTGATTTGATTTTACCTCTGAAAATTCTCCTTTTGTTCTTCAATGTTGTCATTGCTTCTCACTTATATCTCAATAATTCAACCCACTTTCGTATTAACTTAAAACTCCTGTAGTGATCAAAGACCTTTCAGTTTTTTATTAGTTCTCATGATAAGTTCTACTATTTGGATGCCTTTTTTTTTTCGAATAGCTTTATCAAATTTTCAAAATAGCAAACATTAAATTTTATTTTTCTTATTTTGTTGCTCAATAATCTTGAATCCTTCATTGCCTCAACTATTATATTTCAAAATTTGGTAAAATGATATTAGATTTTTTTTTGCTCTACATGCTTTTAAGAAAATTTTATATCTCTTATCTATATTCTATTTTGAGATTTATTTTTTCTCTTTGGTCAAATGATATGTAAATTTAAGAAATTTGTAGCACACTAATAAAATTATGATCTATTCGAATCTTAAACATCTGTTTCGGTATTACAGTTGTATTTCAAATTTGATTTTGAAATGGAGAAGGCTTGATTTTAGTTGGGGAAGTTATGAAAATTTTGGGGGTGAGAACTTGAATTTTGAATGACTGAAGAGGCTAGGGTGATCAAAAGCTGTGGAGCTATTGGTTGGTGTTAGACGTCAAGGTAGCTATTGGCAACTAGGGGTGGTGCTGGCTGGTGGCTGCAGAATACAGAGGTCAGGAAATGCATCAGAAAATAACATGAACTGCAAAATGGTACGTGTTTATAGGTCCTTTGGTTTTTGTATCAAATGGGAAAAGGATAAGAATGGCTGCAGCAGCAACAATGCGCTCAGTTTTGATTGACTTGCTTTTCAGTAAGTGAGAGTTTTGTGTATCAACAGAATGATTATTTGTCTGGGAAGTTTGTGGAGGTGAGCTAAAGTTCGATTGGATGGGTTGATATTAGGAAACATGGTATACTTTTATGTAGTGGAAGCAAAACAACGCATTGCTTGCTCAGAAACTAAAGGAACAGGCTGCAGTTGGGTTGTTGGCTCGAAGGCTTTAGTTAGATAAGTTTAGCAGAGGAAGAGGATAATGAATGGAATATAGCATGAACAGTAAGATAGAGGGAAGGAATTGGAGAGAAGAGAGGTGGAAGAGAGAGCAAAACCAGTCTATGGATTGTGGGTATGGGAGATTATATCAAAACTAGGCAGCCATGCTGTGTTTTAATTTTTCATCTGCCTTACAAGCCTATAGTCCTTAAATCATTATTATAACAATTTTCTTACTATTGAGAAGGATTAAGTACTAATATAACAACTGTTGACCTCCACATATGATTCACAACTCAAATGAACCATGGAAGTTAAAATAAATAATTAACGAGAGGAACATCATATGAATCGGGTTTAAAATGCTCTAATCGCGATCGGATTCGATAAAAATCGCCTCGATTTAAAAATTCGGCTTTATAAATGCGTCTAAAATATTAAAATTAATTAAATGAAAAAAATCGGATCAATTCATAATCGATCAATTAATTAAAATCAATTTTAATGAAATTACGCGCATATCGAGATCGAGCAGCCCCGAACGTCGAAATCTATCAAACGACGCCTTCCGCGATCAATTCGACAAAGTCTACGCGAACGTCGATCAATTCGATCGTGACTTCGCATAATTTAAGTCCAATTTCACTCAAATTGTCGTCAACGTGGTCCAAATGACCTCCAATCGTGAAATCGACCGGCGTTGTGTCCGGCACAACGGAAATATCTAAAATTGACACTCATATTGCTAGGATTTATTATCAGGATGATTCATCAAAATTTCTACGATTAGGGCTTATTAAGCTAATGATCAGTCAACCTGATTAATCTTTGCCCTAATCAGCCGCCCACTCATCCAATTAAAATGCCAACACTTATTGCCGTTTGGCACCAATGAGTCAATCAACCTAAATCCTTCCAAACTGAAAATCGGTCTGCTTCCTCCCTGTTGGACACGCGATTCCTCTCTTCCCGAGCTCTCCTTCCTCTCTCATTCTTGTGTGATTCCCCCTCTTCCAAACCGAGCGATCTCCCTCAGACGGTCTCAAGGAAACGAGTCCCTATTTCTTGTCGTGCCCATCTCCTCTCCTCCCGAGCTTTCTCTCTGGACGACGAGCCACGGCCAGAACTTGGAATGAAGCCCCCCCAAGCTTGGCTCACTATCTCTTCCTTCCCTCTTCAAATCAAGCTCCAGGTTGCTTCTATCCAACCCTAAGTTATATTTCCCTTTGCTATTTGGTTTTCTTTTCTTTTGGAGGAAATGAAGATTTGCAAATCCCTCTTCCATTTGTATTCTATAGTTGAATTTCTTTTTTGGATTTGCAGTAACGTGAAATTAAGATGTTAGATTTATGCTATAAGCTTTCACTTTGTTGTTTTCACCTTCTAAGGTTGAACCGAGAAGCTCATTCTTTTTGCATTTCTTGTTCCACCTCCTATTAGTGTTCTATAACTGAATTATCTTATTGGATTGAGGAAATCGGTGTGATTGCCGTTCTAAAGGATGTCCTTATCTTTTATTTGTCTCTTTTCATTATTTGGCAATGTCAAGGTGGGATTATCAAATAGCCATTTGGTTAAATCTGAAATTTCCAGAGTTGTGGTGATGAGTCTAGCATAGGTGTTTGCCTTGCCTTCTCTTTATCCCTTTCACTATTGGATTATTTATAATCATGCACGCTTATATATGAGCTTAGCATGTGTACTTACTTCCTTATCATTATTAGCTGGTCGTCTCATTTACCCAGATTGGAGAATTTTGCCCCTGAATTTTCTGATTTTTTGATGTGTTATCTCATTTACCGATTTGGAGAATTTGGATTGGGGCTTTGGCTTCATACTTGCTCTCTTAGCCATAGTTACTTTCAAATCAATGACTTTTAAAGTAAAAATGAGAAATGGGGATGCACATATGTAAAACCTAAGATTGTCATGTTTGATTTGCAAGCTTTTAATGCATGCTAGTACTTTCTTATCATTTCAAGTTGAAATTGAATTAAAATCTCCTACACATTATATCTGATTTTTGCTATTATGCATTTTTCGATGTTGACCTACAACTATGTGCCACTTAAAATTAAATAAATATGGTGGAAATTAACACCCCCTAATCGCGATCGAGATCGATTAAATTTGCTTAGACTTGAAAATTTGACAGAATGCGAAAGCATCAAAATTAATTAAAAAATATCGAATCAATTAATGATCGATCCAAAAATTAAAATTATTTTTTAATGAAATTATGCGATATCAAAGTCGAGAAGCTCGATGTCTAAACGACCCCGCTAAATCACGCCGTTGTCGCCAAACGTCGAAACCTATCGAACGACGCGATCACCCGGCAAAGTGTGCGAAATGTCGAATCAATGCGCCACGACAAATTGTAAACCTAATTTCATCCGCTCGTCGCCGACATTGTCAAACGACCTCCGATCGCTAAATCGATCACGCCAGATTCTGTAAACAACTAAAATTAACACTAATATTATTAGGGTTTATTGCATAAAGTAAATCCATAAAATTTAATGTGAAATGATATTAATTTGCATTAATGCTTAATCTCTTAATCCCTATTAAGCCCTACCTAACCCCGCCATTGCTCACCATGAGGGGCCGTCTAAGATCAAACGAGGGTTATCTCCGTTGACTCTCATTTTTCGACCATTCGCTTCTACAAACTACATTTCCTCTCTCTGAAGTTTCGCTTTCCTGGTTCTCTCTCTCTCTCGAGGATTTCTCTTGCCCATCAAGTTCAGAGATATTCCCCTCTGACTCTCCTCTCTCTCGTTTCTCTGAAGTCTCGGTTCCTTCGCTCTTGAGTTTCGTTCTGTTTGACAGATCCTCTCTTAGGCGTTTCTACAAGTTTCTCTAGTGGATTCTCCTTCAGACGATCTCTCTCGGTTTTCTGCTCCGAGGCTTTTCTCCCTCACGACTCTCCTTTCTCACGCGAGGTCCTCTGACAGCCTCCCTCCTCTCACAGACTTCGAACTCCCCAGCTCTTCTCTCCTCTCAAGCACCAACCCTAGTCGAGCAAATCGAGGATCCTTCCCATCGCTTTCCAACCAAAACCCCTGTTGTTTCGTTTCAATCCTAAGTTATATTTTGCTATGTGGGATTTTCTTGAAGGAAATGGTTTGATTTATCCTTATATGTTCTATGGTTGGATTACCTTTTTTTATGCAGATGAAGATATAATGTTGGATTTATGGTGTAATGTGAGTTACTTGACTTCCCTCTATTTCCCACTCACTGAGCAAACCGAAAGCACGGTCCTTCTTTTTTATGGCCATCCTACTTTTCATGCTATCTTGTTTATTCTCTTTAGCAAATCAGTATGTTTCCTCCTGCCTTAAATCTTGAATTTGATAAGTCCCATTGTTTGGATTTATGGATTTGTGTAAACTAAAGCACCGAGAGAGGAAAGATGAGGGTTATCCTTGTGACATTTTGCTTTTCTTCCTCGCTTTTACTTTGTTGTCTTGCAACATTTCTCTTGCTGAAATATTTTTTTTTTACCTAAGGGAAAATGAATTGATGTTGTAATGGGTATGTGTTGGCTGAAATCATTTTACCTAAGGAAACTGAATCGATTTGCTGTTTAATGGGCATGATACATGCTGAAATCATTTTTTTTTACCTAAGGGAAATTGAATCGATTTGTTTTTTTTAATGGGTATGATACATGCTGAAAGTATTTTTATGAAAAGGGAAAACTATTAGCTTCTTGTCTAGAGGCATAAGCATGCTGAAAATTGTTTTTTATGAAAGGGGAAAACTATATTCTGTTATAAGTTTGCTGAAATTTATTTTCTCTAAGGGGAATCAATCATCTTGTTATTTAATGGGTAAAATGCTTGCTATTTTTCTCTAAGGGAAAATCAATCATTTTGTTATTTAATGGGTAAGATGCTTGCTGAAAATATTTTCCTCTAAGGGGGAATCAATCATCTTGTTATTTAATGGGTAAGATGTTTGTTGAAAATATTTTCCTCTAAGGGGAATCAATCATTTTGTTATTTGATGAGTATGCTAAACTTTCTTATCTAAGGGAGAAATCAATTAGCTGTGTTTGATGAGATATGATGTTGTTCTCCATGAATTTCATTCTACTTTGCTTCAATTGATTTCTATGAAGTGAATTATATATATATATCATGCCTCTTTCATATGCAAGTTGAAATCTTTCATTTCATGCTAAAATTAAAATGTGAAAGGATTTGGTTATACCACTTGCTATTATCTATGGTTTCATGCATACTCAGCATGTGATATATTGCTATCAGGAATTATGCTATCAAAGTTAACCGTCTCACGACACCACATGCACGCCTTTCTTTGGTGGCCTCTCGAACCCTATGGGGGAGAGCCTGGAGTCAGAACTTTGATAAGCACTGAGATAAGGATTCGTAAAATTCATCTTTATACTCTTGCAATATTAACAGAAAATTGCTATTTTATTAACCCCATGCACGCCTTTCTTGCATAAATAATACCACTCTCACGACACCTACCATGCACTTTCTCGTGTGGTGGAAGGCCTCTGCTCCCCATGTGACGATGTGGGAGGTCAAAAATTTTGGTAAACAAAATGTAAAAATTTCCTAAGTGTTGAAAAGAAGGTATATGCATATGATTATTCATTAGTTTAATGAATAATGAATCTTTCTAAGATGGCAATCAATCATGCAATATTCAAAATCTTTTCTTCTTATGCTTTAATTTCCGATTGGGAAGATTCGCTTGCAAATTCCCCTTTATATCAACATGTGATCAAAATAAAAGAAAACATATGAAATGAATGAAACTCAGACGTGTGATATCGCTAACGGAAATCTTATGCCTATCAGTTTCGGCCAGCGGTGCTCACGACACACCCATGCACGCCTTTCTTGGCGCAGGGCGTGCCGGCCTTCATGAACCCTGCGGGGGAGAGCCTATAGAATTTTGATAAGCACGGAGATAAGGATTCGTAAAATTCATCGCTATACTCGCAATATTAATGCGAAATATCTATACCGCTCACATCGTTCCAATGCGCAGGAAACTTGTGATAAGACTGCTCACTGTTCCAACGCTAAAACCGCGATCAGAAGATTGCTCACGCTATTCCAACGCAGAAAATGCACATCAGTGTTATGCAGAACCCATGCACGCCTTTTGGCATGTGGCAAATAAATCTTCAGATGTCTCACGACACTTACCATACGCCTTTCTATGAAGGCCTAGCCTCAAGCACTCTACGCGGGATGATGCTCCAAATTTTCTTTAAAAAAAAAGGAAGAGAAAGATAAAATGATTAAGAGAGATTAAAATTTTCTTTATCTCAACGCTTAACGCTTTTCTATATAACGAAAGTTTATCTTATTTGTCAGTATGATATAAAGTGGTTAATATAACGCTTAGTTGAATTTCTATATCATGCAATCTATTTTTCTTATTTGATCATTATGACATGTATGGTGTAATACTCACCTTGTGACTCTATTTAATTGACATGTTAAATACACATTGACATACGCTCAAACATAAATACCTCCCCTATTTTACTTGTCATTTCCACCACGATTTACATGCATACACGAGATTGAAGACAAGCAAACACATATGGAATAAATTAAATCTACTATACGACATGACATATATATCAAGAAGATATCAAAAAAAAAAGTTGTTGAGTTAAAAAAGAAACTCACAAGTATATATGACACAACTTAACCCTTTATGCAAAGAAAGACTTTAATCGTGATATGGGAGAAAATGAGAAATGTAGATTTCAAGGAAAGGAAATCCCTCTTATTTATAGCCTCCCAGCTCTCCTCTTATCATCTATTCCTATGGATCGACACGCGATGCCATAAATTGCATGCAAGAAACATCTAGTTTAATCATTTATCATATCAGATGCACATGCATACATGTGACGCCTCAGATCTTTATCACTTCCTTGAAAAGAAAAAATAAACTCTTTTCACATATCTTCTTAATAAATTTAATGAGATTTGTCCTCCCACTCCATGATCAGATACAAGGATGTGGATTTTAATTAATCCACTTTCTTTTGATGACATACGACATCTACTCATATTTTTGTATTTTCTCCCCTTTATCAAGAGAAACATGGGCTATGATTGATCATATGCTTTCAAAATGATTTATTTCATTTACGATTGATTGTCACATAAAGAAAGTTTTAGCCCAAATCAACGCCTAAATTCATTCTAGCCCATCACTTTATCGATCATACGCCTTCAAAATGATTTATTTTAAATTTTATGCTGATTCCACATAAAGAAAGGGTTTTAGCCCAAATCAAATGCCTAAATTCATTCTAGCCCATCACTTTATATTCGATCATATGCCTTCAAAATGATTTATTTCAGTCATATACCCTTGCTGATTTGCCACATAAAGAAAGGGTTTTTAGCCCAAATCAAATGCCTAAATTCATTATAGGCCCATCATTTTATATTCGATCATAGCCTTCAAAATGATTTATTTCCCTTTATTGCTTGATTTGCCACATAAAGAGCTTTACAAATTAACGCCTAAATTCATTCTGTTTCATCACTTTATTTCATACGCCTTCAAAATAATTCCTATTTCATTCTTTACGATTTAATACATAGAAATTTCAAAAAATCAAATGTCACGTCTATGTCTCGATTATCTTACATTTGATCAAATGACTTCCAGATTATTTTACCCTATACCTCATTGATGTGACATAAAAGTCAAATACATATCATAAGTATACAGATGCTACATCCCCTGTCTTCTGACCGTCCCGCTAACAAAACCCAAAAATGCCATATTGAAACTTAAACTTGTAAATTAAATCTACATTTCTACTAGACACTTAATGTCCATATTTTAAAAGAAGATATCAGATGATAAAATGCCCAAACACAGTGACATGCAAGTTATAAAAAAAGGACATATGCTACACTTTCCTGGTTGTCTTCTGACCGAAGTTAACAAAAACTCAAAATCAAAATTGACATCAAACTTCAACATTGACATCTTAATGTCCAATTTTTCAAAAGAACAGATATCAGATGACGTTGAGTAATTACTAAGTCAAACATAAAGAATAGATGCTATATATCCCGGTTGGCTTCTGACCGTCCCGTTAACAAAACCTAAATGATATATTATAATTTCAAATTAATAATATCCGGTATTAATTCTCATATATAATACAAAGATATAACCAACTAACATACTTCTAAAATTCAAATTCGAAGAAAAGTCCCAAACCCCATCCTCATGTGCTCAAACTAGAGCGACGCCAAGGATCAGACTTGAGATAATCTAATTAGATCCTCCTCAGAAAATCTGACAGTAGATAAGGCCTATCAATCGATATTAATCCTAAAATCGGAAGGGTAATTATAATTAAAATTTCAATGATAAATGATCATATATTCCAATCTAAATCAATCTTAAAATGATCAAAATTCAAAAGAAAATAACAAAATATAAATAAAAAGAAATAAAAAATAAAATTAATTATTTAAATTAAAACTAAAAATAAATAAATAAAATCAATCCATCCCTCCAGAATGTTTGTCTTGACAAATTAAGAAAATTTTGCTCACAAAGAAACAACGAAATTAAATACATAACTACCTTCACACTCAAATATTCCTAAGCCCATAGGACGGCGCGTGTCCTCTGTCTCATGCATAATATGACACCACATAAATGGTTACACGACTGAGCCCTCCGACCGGGTGGTTCAGCGATAGCAATTAAATTATAAATACCAGGATGTTCTAACGGCTTTCTTTTCGAAATGAAATGTAGAGCAAAAGCCTATGTTATAAGGCGACTTATATTTGTCCCCCTGACAAACTTCACCCCAGTTCACAAGGATACCTGACGTGAACTCGTGGTCACCGAAGGATTCTTCTACGTGGCCGACTACCTTCTCCGACTCACTATGACATGACATGACGACGGAACCATGGGATCTAGATCGCGGTCATCGCTCCCTCACAAAAGTTTTAAGTTAAAATAATAAATTTCATAAGTTTTAAACTCCACTCACGAATTATATACTCTTCTTTAACATTCATCGACTGCCTTAATCGAAAGCTTTCTCGACGGAGGTAATTTATATGGCTTTTATAGAAACCCGGAACCAGATATAAAAGTTCTCACCAAATGAGAACGAAATTTCTGCAGGTATCTACTATTCATCTGTCTTCTGAAATTATCACCGACACTTAAACAATTCTTTTCTTTTCCAAAAGAGGTCGGTGGCGAATTTTCGGATCCCACATCCGATTCTTAAACTAATGTTAAAATGGGGAATATGAAGGATTTTGAGATATGTGTAAGCTAAAGCTTGCATTTTTTGTTAGATAGCATTAACTTTGGGTTTCATTTGAATGTTGTGCAATATGCCACCTATGAATAGATATCATGTTGTATGAAATGAGATTTCATATGAGTGGGATATGATATTGTTTTTTTCATATTATTAAGGGGTTGAACTTTACTTGCATGCAATTTAAAGTTATATTTCTTTAGTAGCCTAAGATGTGTAACATGGCATGTCTTATTGAAATGAAAAGAAGAAAATTCAGATTTATGTTTGTCAAATGAAGTTGATTGTTTTACTTTATGTAAATCAAGCTTTACTTGTAAATAATTATCATGTTAAAAGAAAAGATGAATGAGGCAAAGCATGATTTAAACTATTCTTATTTTCATCATATCTTATTGGTGGGCTTTGAGAAAGATATTCCTACTTTATATTCGAAGTGACAAGGATGGAATTGTGTTTACATGTGATCTAAAGTTTATGTTACGGCTTATTATTTGAATATTCCAACGGCAAAATTTAGGTGAAATGGTGATGAAAATCATATTATAGCGAGGGGTGTTTCAGCATTATTTTAATTTCATGCACATGTGAATATAAATTTGATAAAATTACTATATAAGATCGCTCACATCGTTCCAAATGACGGAGAAATTTGTTATAAGATCTGCTCACGCGTTGTTCCAACGTGGCAGAAATTTATTATAAAGACTGCTTTCACGCGTTCCAACGCGCGTGGCGAAATCTGTGATAAGTATTTGTTCACGTTATTCCAACGCGTGACGAAAATCTGTGATAAGTCCGCATTCACATTGTTAACGCGCGAAATTTGTTATAAGTATTCCGTGATTTTTAACGCATGGAAATCTGTGATAAGTACATGTTCATGTTGTTCCAATGTGGCAGGGAAATTCTTTTATAACTTGCTCACGTTATTCCAACGTGACAAGGAAATATTTTGCTATGACGTGTTAACCCATGCACGCCTTTCTTGGCGTGGTAGGCAAATAAAATTTTCGGTCACGGTATCTTATGACACCTGCCATGTACGTCCTTCTTGGCGTGGTGGGAAGGCCCAGTCTCCCGAAGTAATCTCCTATGCAGGGATGATGCCGAGAAGTTGTCGAAATTTCTAATTAACTAAACCTATAAGTTTTAATTTTTTAGATAAATTTTTGAACCTTATGTATTACAAAATAAATATGAATTAAGATTCAAATCATGAAATAAACACTTAGAATCATAAAGTGCAAGACATCAAATGAATTAGAGAAAGAGATTTAAAAGAATTTGATGACTTGCTCATTAATAAGCATATGATTTGATAGTTTAATAGCAAGTGAGGATGAATTTTCAACCATCACTTGAAATACAAATAGGATTTTATTAATTGAATCAAAATAGCTTAAGGGAGGCTTACACTAAGCTTGAATTCCCTTGACAATAAATGCAAACTAAACTTTTCAATACATACGTTCAATTCAATTGTATTATATCATGTAAAAATGTAAAAAAAATTGAGTTCAAATTAATTCTCTTCTCGGGAGGAGAATTAAATATGATTTGAGTTGAAACACAAAGACTTGCAAAGAATAGCTCTCGTATGATTATAAGTTTGATAAATTCGTCAATGAATATGAATGAGATACCCTTCATTAAACATTGATGTAAAAATGAATATTTGATCTGCTTTAAACATTCAAATGAATGAGATTCTGCATATGCTTATGATTATTCTTACATTTAAGTTTAATATCTTATGATTTATACAAATATTCAAGGAAATTAAATTCAAGCATGAATCATGAATCATTTTTACATGAGTTCATTGTTTTGGACTTCGTGCCAAATATTTAATAGAATGATCAATTGTGCATATTAAAATGGTTATTGCATTCCATTCAATTTGAATGTTTTTGATATGCAAGTTAAATGAATCTCATGCTTATTTCATAGCGATGTTTTGCAAGAATCTCATGCTTATTTCATAGAGCGATGTTTTGCTTAATTGCTTGATTCATATAAACTTTTGAAAGAGTCTATATCATTAAGAACATACTCTCACTAAGTATGTGAAAGAGTCAACACATATCTTATAGAATAGATCTATACTTACAAAAATAAAGAAATAACTGTCTTATGTAACGACTTCTACTGATATGATAAACACTGAAAGTCAAAATTCATATTTGACATAATATATCTATATATCAAAACTTATGCTTGCAATTCGACATTTATGTTATGTCAAACATCACTACTTCAACTTAGACATTTCAATGTCCATACAACACTTTGAAGAATAAATATTTGTATGCATGTTGATGTATTCAATAGTTTAAATGCTCAAATAGATATAAGCAAGCCATCAAATGAAATGAATGAATAGATGCCTACAATCCTTCAAAATCAATTATTTACCTGCATGTGCCCGACATATGTGTTATAAATATGAACCAAGGTTCGAACGCCGACGAATCTCGGTTTTGACCGGCCGTGTTAACAAAATCTAAAAATCTAATAATGTCATTATAATATTTTCAATTTAATACAATCTGAGAAGCTAATTATGTCATAGAATGACAAAAGATAAATCTATTGACATCATTATTAATGTATTTTTTCAAGTTCAAAAGCTCAAGAAGAAAGTCTCAAACCTGATCTTCTATGTTTAATCTAGAGTTGTCAAGGTTTGAAGAATGATAGATCTTGAAATAATTAATCTAGATCTGATCCTCTGCAAAAAGATAGTCATAGTTGACAAGGTCTACATCCCGGTTTGGTCTTAGGACCAGTTCCGAGTTAACAAAACCCAAAAATGTCACACCAAAATCAAAACTTACAATTTGACATCTACACTTCAACTTAAGACATCTGAATGTTCATACAATATTTTAAAAGAACAGATACATATATGTATGTTGAAGTGTTCACTAAGTAAGATACAAAAGAACAGATAACTACATCCCGCTGGCTTGTGACCAAGTTAACAAAATTAAAAATATATATATATATCAAAATTTATGCTTGCATTTTGACACGCATGTCATACTAAACATAACTACTTCAACTTAGACATCTAAATGTCTATACAATATTTTAAAAAAACAGATACCTGTATGTATGTTGAAGTATTCATTAGATCAAGCATCTAGAAAGATATGTAAGTCATGTGTAAAATGAAAGAACAGATACTACACACCTTGGTTTGGTTTTAGGACCGGGTCTAGGTTAACAAAATCTAAAAATCTAATGATGTTATCATAAGAATTTCAATTTAATAAAATCTGATAAGTTAATTCTGTCATATAATTACAAGAGATGGATCTATTGACATAGCTTCTTAAGTTTAAGCTCTCAAGAGGAAAAGTCTCAAACCCGATCTTCTATGCTCAAGTTAGAATTGACAAGGTTTGGAGAATTATAATTTCAATAAATTTAGATCTCTCAGTAAAAAATATGCAGTACAACTATCAACCAATAATAGTCACATGATCGAGAAAGGCGATCGTTATTAAAGTTCTAATAATGAATCATTATATGTTTAAATCTAAATCAATTATAAAATGATCAAATATTCAAATAAAAAAAATAAAATATAAATTAAATAAAATTAATTATTTAAATTTAAAGTTAGAATCAATCCACCTACGCAATTGTTTGTTTGGGGGTGACAAATTAAGAAATTTTTTGCTCATAAAGTGCTAATATCAAATCAAATAAATAACTATTTTAACACTCAAATAATCTTATGCAGAAAGATGTGGCGTGTCCTCGCTGTGATTACGCAAAATGGCACCACCTAAATGACGCATTTACGTGAGTCGACCGGTGGTTCGTCGATATATATCACTAAATTACGGTCACAACCGTAGCCTATATGTTCCCCAATGACTTTGTTCTTTGAGCTGTGAAATATATAATATATTTGGTTGGGCAAAAAATCTTATGTTAGCTAAGGTTTATTTATATTTGTCTCCTTGGACAAACTCCACCTCAGGTCTACAATGACACTTTGGACGACATAACCCATGTGTTGCTGACAATGATCTTTCGGTCAAGTTGGGTCGACTATCTCCTCGACTAAGGGATCGTGGACACATACCGGATGACTAACTATAGGATCGGGACGGGCCATCGTTCCCCAACAAAAGTTTTAAATTAAAATGATAAATTTTATAATTTTTAAATTTCACTCACTACTATTATATACTTGTTATTTAATGATTCATCGACTAGCTTTTAATCGAAAGTTCTCTCGGAGGGAGTGTAATTAACTATAGGCTGCCTATGGAAACCCAACCAGATCTAAAGTCCTCGCAAAATGAGAATGAAATCTTTAGGTAGTATCTTATCTACTATTCATCTGCCTTATTAAATTTTCACCGACACTTAAAACACTATTTTTATCAAAAAGAGGTCGGCGGCGAATTTTTGGATCCCACAACAACTCATCAAATAAATCAATAAAAATGAATCCAAACAGTAAATCAAGTTATATATTATGTCACACACTGACATCAGATGTATTGGTTACAAAGGTCCTTGGTTCCTTTTAAAGGATTTTCATGTCGCTAAAAAAATAAGATAAGCAAGTGAAAGTACAAAAAAGGGCGCTTTTGGCGCACTGAAATACATGGATTGTCTATTTCTTATAAATACTCACTTTTTGAAATTTCTTGCTGCATCATTATCCGTGTCTTCTCTTATTTATGTTTTCTTCAGTATTTAGCAATCTCTTTTTGCAGCTAAAAGAGGAGTTATCTGTCTCTGGCAGTGAAGAGGCTGATGATCACCCTGATATTGATAGCGACGAGGAACTAAGTGATGTAGCTAAGGAGATTCATGATGAGGTGAGAACTTAACATTTAGTTTTCAAATTTGTTATGATGTATAGAGAAACTTGTCATGGAAATACTTTATTAGAGAGAGTTGTTACTTTTCTGAGTTAGCTTTTATCATCGAGATATCTATAATTGTTTTTCCCCCCTAATATCAATTATTTATGTTCATTGCTTCAAGAACATCTGGTAAAATCTATCATGTACTAATCTCCCTGTTAATATGATGGAAAGAAGATAAGTGTTCCAAGAAAAGTTTCAGTGGTCAAATCGTAGGACTGTTGAGGAAGATTTCACCAAGGTCTGGATTGACAGGAAAATAATGTTTTAAATAATTATGAAAATGGAATAAAAAGTAATATTTATGAAATCCTGTTAATCAAAAATGTGATATATGTTTTCTTAAAAGCAAAGAATATTACTTCAGGTGCAAGGAGGGTTCTATCTAAATTAAGTTATTAATGCAATCTGGTACTAAATGCCATTATTACTTGCTCTCTTCACCAGATGGAAGGCTCCGTCGATGAACACTCAACCAAGTCTGATGAAGAGTATGATGATCTAGCGATGCGAGATGTCTCCGACAACGACGAACCAATCGAGGAAAAGAAGCTAACATCTGACACAAAACCTTCAAATATCAGTTCAGAAAAGAACTCACAAGGCGAAGTCAGGTACCAGAAGAACCTTGTTCTCTTCCAAAAGCTCTGCGAGCAATTCGCCGGATCACTGTGCTCCCACCACTCACTCACTCGTCTCCAGGAAGGAGAGATTTAGGCTTTTCAGGGCGGGCGGCTCTCTGAACATTCCGGCGACTGTTCAGGGCCTCTCCTCCCAGTAATGGTCTATCAAAGGTAAGAATTCCCTTTTGCTTGTTTAGTAATGTATCAGTGAAGCAGTTGCCATACAGTTGGAATCTGTTTTGTTGGGGGGGTATTATGAATGGTTGGCGTCTATATCCTGAGGGAGAAGATTCTTGGAATCTTCCTTTAAATTGGATTGGGATGATGAGAGAGTAGATACTAGTTGAGGCTTTGGGAGGTTTCGAATATTCTGATTGAAATCTAATTAGGATGAATTTTATTGTTATTAAATTTATTTTAAAGATTAGTAATTATAATAACTAATTAATTAATTAATTAAATTTGTATTACATGTATCTTAAAATATATCAATGATTATAAAAATTAGTCTAATCAAATTCAATTTTCATGAAAATTGAGTTGTGATTATTGGAAAAATTCTAATTCTCTTTTCTGTATGCTTATCTGTCTGACTCCAATTAAAAGAAGAGTTCTTACTCTTTATTTTAAACCAAATTTCTTTTCTTACTATGTTTAGCCGGTTCTGAGTGTTGAGAGATTGTTTAATTAACTGAATGTTGAGGGATTGTTGAGTGGGTAAGCTCTGTTATCTAAGCTTTTTTAAGATCAATTTTGTGGGGTATTTATCTTGGCATGTTTCGATTTATTCAAAAAATTTGAGTCTATATATAGCTTTCATAGATAAAGTGTTGCTTTAAGAATGTTCAATGGGTATTTTTGTTATTTTTTATTTAGTTAAGTGCATTAATGACTTTCAGTAATGTACTATTTATATATAGGGCTTTTCATTTTTGCAAGAAAAATGCAAAATGTTTAGCTGAATGTGAATAATAATTCAATTTTGAGCCAGCAGTCATTCCCTTACAAATCCAATGAAATTCAAATAAATTTTATCATACAACCCTCTTCCTTTGCATATTTATATATATATATATGAAAGGATTTTTAATGGCTTTTTTATGATTTTAAATAGCTGAAATAGTGCATCAACGAGGATATATTCTCCAATTTTTACGAGTTTGATTGTCTAAGTATTTTTATATTTCCTTTAAAGAGGCTAAGTTTAAGGTCCGTTTTATGTGTCTGTTTAAGGCTTAAATATATCTTTTATACTTGAATATATCATATTTTACAAAGTAATCTATTAACATTTGCTTATTAAACATTTATATTTTGATAATATTTAAATGTATATCATTCGAAGTGTTTAATCACAGTAAAAATATCATTATCCTTTTAGAAAGTAAAAAACATGAGTAAAATTTTAAAAACGTAAATTTAGATGTTAACTATATAAATATTATAAAAAAAATAAAATTCTTTATATTTCATGACATTCAAATCAGAGAGAAATGATGATATAAGTTAACAAGAAGGGTGGATCACTAAAGTTATATTTGAAATAGTGGTTCGTTTTCGCATCGCTTATTAATTATTTGAAAATTTATGTATATTTACGGTCAAAATTTTTAAATTTAACTTTCAAAAATAAAAAATTATAATATTAATTATAACTTTTTAAAAAAAAACATAAATTTTTGCAACGGCTTTATTACAATTTTTATACCGTCAGCGTTGCCCCCCAAATAAGCCTTGATTTGAGATATACCCAAGCTCTTCAAGCCTCCACCGCTGAATCAAAGACAACGTTATAATAAAAAAAATACACTAACCTACCTGATAAGAATGTACGGTACTGTGGCTTTGGCCCTTCCAAAGGCTGCCTCAGCTTGTCGACACTCTTAACATGAAAGCATATTCACAGGATCCCCAAAATAAAAAAAAAAAAAAAATCTAACACAGCTACACCTTCACAGTAAAAACAGACAGCGACTCATCTAATCATTCGAAATCAAAAACTGTGTGCCATCCTTCACATCTCCAACAGCTAACGGCCAAAACCAAAACAGCAAATTCGAACCCAGATTCTGACAAAAGAAAGAGATTAATAATTTCATCAATAACATACCATCAAATTCACAAAACAAATTATATTATAAGAAGAAGACGACGACGACTTAAAAAATAGTTTCTGTGCCTACCGACTTAAGATTACTATACACACCAAGGTCGAAAGGATGCCTGTAATTTTGTCCGCATTTCCTTGCGAGCCACGCAGCTCGCGCCGCCTCTCGATACTGGCGCAGTAGCAGGAAATAGAGGCGTGGGTGAGAGAGAAAATAGACTGTTACAGAAGGAAGAATGTGTGGCAGAGAGCTATTCTGACCTCAATGGTGGTCAGGTTTTTTGATATGAGATAGATGTGCCAAACAAAAAGGCTGCTTATGGTTATGCTTAAGAGAATCAATGCTAAACCATTCAGAACCTGCAGTGTAATTAATTGTTGACAGGATCAATAAAGAAATTTTGAAAAAGAGGAAGGAAGATTCACATACATTTCACACAATTCCTATGAATTTATATATCTAGCATTTAAAGTTTGATATTTGCATTTATAATATTTTTTTTATGCATGAAAAGATATATGATAGTGGTGATTTTAATGTGATAATAAAAATTTAGGAATTATTTATGTTAATATTAAAAGGTTTAGGTGTTCGATATGTAAATACATAAAAATTGTGTGGTTTGGATGTAAATCCTCTAAAAGAAAATTATAATATTGAGGTTAGGTATTCTATTAAGGAAGATCAAGAAAGTGGCATCTAGTTTTTAAGTTATACATTATATGATGAAAATTAGTTAAAAGTGAAGAAAGAGAATAAGTTTATGTCAAAGTGATTGGTATAAACTAAAGTTTATATGTAATACAGTTCAAACTGGAAATAAATGGAAAAATAATAATAATAATGTCGACCAGAAAATAGTAACAGCAGTTAAGATTACTGAAGCATTTTAAGTTCAGGTTTTGGGTTTTTTCAAAGCACTAAAAAATTAAAATTTTAATATGCAATGAAATTGAAAAAATATATTTTATTCTGTGAACAAAGAAACGTTGCAAATAAAAAAAAAGTTGTAAATTATATTATATTAAAAATATATATGATATTTTTTTTCTGCAATGGGTAGCATGTGAGCAAGAAGATAAACACTTACATTAAAGATCTTCGGAACAATACTTCTGAAACCATGCTCCTTGTGCAATGTGTCACAAAAGAATATCACCTGCAACAATCAAATCTTGATTTACATATGTTATTATCAGTGGCACACAAAAAACTTTTTTTTTTTTTTTTTTTTGTGTGTGTTTGGTTAGTTATTCGTTGAGTAGTTTGAAGGTCTGTTTAATTTCCTTCACCGACCTCTGAAACGTAAATGCCATTAAAATTGATGTCATTTTACTTAATAGGGTGGGTCTTGTTTTGGATACTAAAAAATTAGCTATTGCAATAACACATACTGAAAAGAAAGTAAAGAGAAACGGGCATCACTACTATCAAGAATAATTTATAAACTGAGCATGTCAAATTAACCAACCGTAGAGTAAATGGACGCAACTGATCCATAAAAGATACAGCTAATAAAGGACTTATAATTTGCATATCCCACGCAATTACCAATCCAAGAACAGTGATGATCCTGCAATAAATAAGAAAGTGAACGCCAAATGTAATTAGAATACTAGTTTAGAAAGTGTGCTTGATGAAGAACAAATTGCCTTTCACCTACCATTTTAAGAACACACCTTCTGCAAACACGACAATGATGTGTACGGGGTGGCTTATAAGCACAGCACTTGTCACAATATTGTGATTTACCCTTCTGAAAAATAATTAAATCTTCAAAATATTGATGATGTAACTCAAAAATAAATAAATAAAACAGTAGAATTCAAAGCATATAGGAAGAGGGGTTTCACTAGAAGGAATAAAAATATGCAGGATGAGTGAAAATTACTCACCTATAAGTATGAGGACTCAATTATAACATTCAGGAATCACATATCTAAGAAAATACACTCATTGATTACATTAGGATAATCATTGAACCAAACAAGAGGACTACCTCAATATCTCATCATTAAGCTCTCCTAAAAATCTGTCATATCTATTCCTTTTAGAGCCTTAAGGATAAACTCTTTGGCCAATTAAAAGATGTGATTAGTAAGAGATAGTTGGCAATTAGGAAGTGCAATTAAATGCGATGGTTGCAAGTGAAATGTGGTGATTGCTAAGCAATTAAAATCGTATGGTCAATCAATATTTATAAAAATTAATATTTATATAAAGAATGTGCTAAATCCCAAAATAGTTCCTCGATTATTTGCATATAACCAATTTAGATTCAAACTATCATATTTCTCTAATTTAGTCTCTAACTATAAAATGGCTCCTTGAAAACTAAATTGGGATTAGTTATGCATCACTATTTCTACATGAGTGGTAAGTTAGAATCAATTTGATATAGTAAGTAACTAAATTGGAGTAATGTGATATTCTATGACTAAATTGACCACATGCAAATAGTCGAGAGACAATCTTGAGATTTATTTCTAAAAAGAATTGAACCAATACACGCATCATGCACAAATTCCAATTTGATATAACCTAAAAAAAGAAAAAACAAAAAGCAATAGGATGAGATATTTGATTATTATACAAATAAATAAATGTATGAGATAAATAAGGATTAAATAGTCTAAAATCACGAGAGCTCACTCACCCATAATATTCTAAAAATTATTCATGTAAGGTGATTTACTCACCCAATAAATGAAATCACTCTTATCTTTAAGCTCTCCAAAATCTTTTATATCTAAGCACTTAATAGATTAAAAAAAATCTTTGAGCATTCAAATGAGTTAATTGTGCTAATAATTGGTGATTTGAAATACAATTAAATTAGACGATTGATGGGCTATATAACTAAGGGTTAAGTAATGCAATTAAATATAGACGGTTGCTGGGTAATATAATTGGGACCCTGGGGGTTAAGAAATGCAATTAGTATCCGTTGGATATGTCATCATTCTCCCTTCATTAAGGAAACTTGATCATGAGATTGATTTTTAGTGAAATACCTCTCTTATCATATGGATATCAATGCTTATGGAAAGGCTAATCCAAAACATGGTGAAACCCATTCCAATACCAAGTTAACATAGCCAAGCAATATTTATGTAGTTAGAAAGAGATATTTCATTAAAAAAAGAAAACTATGAGGACTCACACATTTAGAACACTTAGAGAATCACTCACCTAAGGTGACACACTCATGCATTACATTTGAGAAATCAGAGATTTGATTAAGAGGAATCTCTCATGCAATCATCTTTAATCTCTATCCAATAACTTTGCAAATCTATGTTCATATGGCCTGATAGATGAACTCTTTGGCCAATTAAAAGAAAACATTAAATTTTGGCACAATACACCCTTTAGGGTATTATACTTTATTTTTAGTCAGACATAGTAGGCCTTTGCCACCAAAAACTTGATAATCTCAAAAGCAAATACTATTATTGACATTATAACTAATTAGGTCTTCAATTTGTGACTTAATGATCACTTCAACTTTCGAGCAAGTAGGTTGTTCTACCTTGTGTAAGAAAATTAGTCCACTTTCTAAAGCAATTGAAATACTCGAAAAAGTAGCTTGAGTACTACTTGTTTCAACCATCAAATTATTGAGTCCTAAAGATTTTCTTATAAAACTTTTTTATTGGTGTCCAATTGTCATTATTATACTAAGCAAACCAAAGAGCTATCATCATGCCAATCATTTCATTAAGATGAGCATGTAGTTGATTGATCTCTTGATCCCTGCTGTATAGTTAATGCTACATTTGTAATTGTAGTCATATCAATGTTGTAGACTGACCAACGGCTTCCTCCTCTTCATGTAGTTGAAAGGGTTAGTTTTTTAGTAATGGTTGATCCTAATTATCAATTGAAGCCACATTCTAATTTATTGAATGGACAAACTATTTGGGGAGGTTGACCAAGTGAGCAACCTCAACCACCATGCAATCAATGACTTCAAAATAGACCCTATTATCATCAACATAGTAATTTTCATCACCTCAGAGAAAATAATCTTAGATCCATGTGATTTGGTTGTGTTTCTTTAATTGTAAGCTTTCTCTCAAGTAAGGAGCAGCATTTTTAATGCATTACAAGGGGAGTAGAATTTTCAAACACGTAAACTTCTTTGGTATATTGTGATGTTTGCTCATGTTGGGACCTTCTAGTAGAGGACAATCCTTGTTTATGATTTTGGAACTACACCCTATGATGCTTGCCATTATGATAGCCTCCAAGAGGCTTCAACAATGTCGACACCTTTGAACTCATACTTACTAGGATGTTCAAGTGATGGCTCTCTCAGGATTTACCCACATGTCACCTTGCTATTCATCATCCAACTTGAAATATGTTTAATGAGGTCTTAGACTCTGATATAATTATGGAAGACTTCTAGTAGTAAATATTTGAGGATGGCTCTCCAAGACTTCTAGCAATAATTATAACTATTAGTTGTTGGAAAATCAACTCCTGACCTAGGTACCTTCTCTTGTATTGTAAGGTGAAATATAGGATGTCTAACCCAAAAATGAGTGTTTTTAATTCTTCAAGTTCTCCAAGGTACGTTCATACTAGAGGAAGAAGCCTATGAATAATGTCGTCTTGATGCAAAAGAGTAGTTCCATGAGTGTAGCAAAGTTGGCATAGGGATAGTAGATCGAACCAATGATAGTAGACTTGATTTTAGCACAAAGGTTCTCTTCTTAAAAACTCTAACCTTGAGAATTAATGATCTTAAAATGATTGAGGACCAACCTTAGTAACAGTAATATTGACGTTAGAAGCTTTCGCAAATCAATGCCTCAACTCTTTTGGAACGATAACATTAGGCCTCTACCCTTTCATGGTACAATGTCATTGGCCTTATTGTTGGAGGAAAACCTCGCTGGTTTTGATATAGTACTAAATCGGAGGCAGCTCCAGCAACACTAATATATTAAATCCTCTATGCTTTTCATTAGAACACATTCCAAACTAGTGCACCAACAGGGCATTTAAAGCACCATAGTTGAATGGATTCTTCACAAATGGAGGTCTTTAATGTCGTCATTAGTCTTGAAAGATCAATCTAACATGCGTTCACATCAGATTTCTTAAAACTTCTATGAATGATCATTGAATTCAATTTATTGTAGGTGCTTGCTAAAACATGACCAGTTTGCACTTAGTTCTCTGCTTTGTATGCACCTTGATCTATCAAGCTGGGTTATTCTCTAGCACAAAGATATACTAGTCAAAGCATACAAAATGCTAAGGATGAACTTTTGTTAGATGTTTTAGGTTTACCAGATTGAGTTCCTTTAGAGGCAACGATAATAATTCACATGGCTGATCCATTGCATGACATAAACTATCTCTTCTAGGAATTATAAAGTTTTTTAGCGCACAAACAAAAAAAAAGAAGACCTTGTGATAAGAATATTCCAATAATCAAATATCACCTACTTTAACAACCTTCAAAGAATTTAGCAGTACAAAACAAAGCTTGTATAGAGCCTCTCTCGTTTTCAAGACAAAATTGTACCTTGCTTCTTTAATCTATCTCAGGTACTTTTCCTCATGCAATTGACCACTGAAGCTTTTCATGAACATTCAATCAGAAAGGTGCAATCAACAGAGCTATAAAGTCTCAAAAGTTCAGACAAGTGTAATTAGCTAATGGAGCAACTCCCATACTTAAAGCATGAAGAACTGATAGAAGCCCATCATGATTTCCAGGAGTGATAAAAAATACTTTAGATATCACAATCATATGATCTCCTCTAAATAGAAAATTTTTTTGCTTCATTTACAGACTTGCTAGTTCATGTAATAAAGCTCGTATTGCTTGTTTTACAATTTTTTTAAGTTGTACTAAATGCAATTATCTTATTGGAGAATAAAAGAGTCCCAAACAAGAATCTAGGGGCAACAAATTTAGACATGAACAGTAACACAAATCAAACTTTTATTGATATGAAACCAACTAAAGCAGAGAAAACTCTCTAAATAGACACAACACAGAAAAATTAAACACAAAAGTAACATGAACTAAGAGCTCAAAGAAATTAATAACTGCTTTTCGAAATTAAGAATTATTGTAAACTTTAGGTAACATAAGTTGAAAATTTAAAAAAAAAAAGTTCTTACACAAGTTGAGCCAAATGGTTTAAATCAATCTCATCATTTTTAAGGGTGATATTGAATTGAGGTCAAATGAACTGACCTAAACTCAAACTCAAAAATTTCAATTTCGACTCACACCAACTTCAAGTCAAGTCAAAAGTGATAAATTTCGTGCTAATTTGAATAAAATATATTAATTTTATAAATATTTTTAATCAATAATTAAAATTAATACTTATATAGATTTATTAAAATTTTATTTATAAAGATGCATTATCAAATACAAATACATAAACAAGTCCAAGGAGTCAATCCAGCTCATGACACCCCATAAACCCTACCATTTTAAACCAAATCAGCTCAGCCTAATCCCCCATGACCTGTTTAGCTCTCCTTAATCCTTATATCCCACTGCTATATTTTAAAGGAGAGAGGATAGTGATACGGTTTTAAATTTCAAGTAATGATGAGATGGGCGCAATTAAGCTCGATTGTATTAAATCCAGTGTTGGACCAATTTCCTAAATTGGCCGTGATCAGTTTGATTTGAGTCAAGACAATGAGTTAAACCCTTTCCATTGAGTTAACCCGCCGAAGTTAATAGGCTATATCCGGTATGGTGTGATCTGATCCGTAGGATCTAGCCTTATTTCTGCCGCTGGATGGGCTCACTTGGATTGAGTTCTTCTTATAATCTTAAGCTGGATCTGTGTAATTAATCTCGACCTTGGACTGTGTTTGATCACGCGCTTCTCTTCCTTCTATGGTGAGTGGATTACGATGGTTGCTTCTACTGCCTTTCGACATGAGCGCTTGGATGAGTTTTAGTGGATAATGTCAAGATCTCAGCCTATTCAATTATCGGATTTGAATCAGTAAACCCTAATTCATTTGCTTCATGCAGCTTCGCTTCATGTCTGCTAGGGTTTCTGAGGGAAACAGAGGGAGATGGAGAAGAATAAGGAGAGTTTGCCGGAGATCCTTACCGGAGAAGGTCCCCTGCAGATCCACGTAACGGTCTTAAGGAGCTCTCTGCTCGAGACAAGGATGAAGCTCTCTGTTCCACTTTCCTTGTGTCTGAGGGTGGTTTTCCGGCGATTTCCACCGGGAGATTTGACTGCAGGGGAAGAGGGAGACCGGGAGAAAGAGTAAGAAGACTGAGAAGCTAGACAGAGAAGATCTAAAGATAATTCTTCAACCCTTTTTTAGATTTCTTCATCCCTATTTATAGTGTTGGATTTCGACTGCTCCATATTCTAGAATGTTCTTGAGCTCAGAACCACTGTTATTTCGTAATTTCCTTGCCTCCTTGTATCCGGGATATCTTGATTTTGCCGCTCTATCCGTCAGCCGCTGCCATTCTTGTTAGAGTTCTTGATCTAGTCCTGTCATCATCTTCGCTTGTCTGATTTAATCTTATACAAGTTTATTTATTCTCAGATGTACCGTATACCGAAGTCTACCTTGGAGTTCTTCTAGAAAACCGGTTTTGTTTATTTATTTCTCTTATTTATTTTTATTATATAATGGAACTTCTACCGCTTCATATAACGCTTTTGGGAATATTAATGAAGTCTTTTAGCCAATTTGGCCTTCTTCCGATTCTTTCTTTATCTCTCTTGATATGTGTTCATCATTACTCCCTCCACCCCTCGACCTTGTCCTCAAGGTCAAAATCTAGAAAATTATCCTGTATTTCTTTCTCTCGTACCTGTGATATATCTCTGCTTTCTAATAATCCTTCCCATTGGATTAGTAATTCTTTGATCTGATCTCCCTTAGTCTAATTCGTGATCCAAGACTTTAATAGTGTGATAAACATGTGGCCCTCTCAATTGATTTGATATGGTCGGATGGATATTGTGAGTCTTGTCTGTATGGCTTTAATCTAGATATGTGAAATACTATTCTTTCTGCATGTGTAATTCAATTTTATATGCCACCATACCTACTTCAGTAGATTTGAAGGGTCCATAATATCTTTGTAATTTGGTATATTGGTTCCCTGTTACTGAAGTCTGTCTATATGGTTGTATCTTGACTAATACTAATTGATTGACTTCTAATTGAATGTCTCTTCTATGTTTATCACCATCGGCCATTCTGCTTTTGAGCTTCAGAATTTGTTTTCGTGATCTCAGATTTGGTCTCTGTAATAAGCCTACTTGACTGCTAACTCATATGGAATTAATGTAGGAATTCTACCATAAACCGCTTGGAAAGGAGTCATTTTGGTTGAAGTATTGATGGATTATAGAAAACTCGCAAGGCATAAATTAAACAAGTCGCCCATAACAAAACTCCTGATATCGCTCTAAGATTCATAGTCACCCGCTTGTCCATCCACTGCGATGTGATGCATAGGTTTAATGTACACTGAGTTTGAATATTTCTAAATTACTCATGAATATAGGTCTCTATCGAATTATTCTTTGGGTATCCCATGCAATTTGACAATGTCCAAACAAACAGCATGGGTAGATGTCAGAAATGCGATACTTGACAATCTGTACCACCACTAAGATAAATAGCTATATGAGACTTCTAGAATTAATAAAATCCATCGATACTTCTTCCCAAATGTCGATAAAAGAGGTTGTAACCCAGCTTTGAGTATCATATTTCATTGAAGACGCAGTTGCGAAATGTTGTATATCTTTTTCATTTTTTCCAATAATTGTTGAGTAATTAGCCTGTTTTATGAATTCCCATATGCCCTCCAAGGTGTAGAATGTAACTGATATTAGATTTTTGAACCAATTCCGCATACGACAATCCCTTTTATAAGATATTACCCATTCGATATTTATGTTTTAAACAATTGCCCGCTATTTTGCCGCAGTTTTGTAGCTCAGATATGTAGTTTCCTCTTAATGTCAGAAGAATGGAACTGTTGAGTATAAGATATAAAATGTAAGAACATATGCACTCGACCGATTCTCCTTACATTTTGTTTCTCTGCATGGTTCCTTCCTCGATAATGCATCACCACTTTGTAATTCTGTTTATACTCAATAAGATAATCAAATCCAATAGTTTAACTAAGAACCTTTGCTCGTGTTTTGGATAGTTTGTTGTAATAATTCTAATGCTTCGACGCTCGATTGTAAATTTGGCTCCCAAGTACCATCAATTAATTGATATTTCTAAAGATAAGTTGAAGACTTTGCATTGAGGATTTAACTTTTAATAAATAATTTGTGATTATTCGAAGCTAATACTATCTGGTATGTCTCCTGCATGACTGCTTTCAAGATAAATGGCATAGTAAAATTGAAACGCTAGTAATCATGTTACCATATCTTTGCTGAATTGCCAATCGATTATGTTCAATTTTGTTCGCCAAAGATTCGTATAAGAATTTCGATAGCTTTACAAACTTTCGAATAACCCTTAATCCCAAAATTTAATGCTTTAATATTTTTCATAAGCCAGATTCTTGTATTTTCTGATCCACTCTATCCTTTCGAGTGATAGGATATGTCCCAAAATTCTAGGTTAAATAAATGAACATTCATGGTTCATATAAGTCATGTTTGCTTAATCGTAAATGCTTTAGATTTAAAGCCACGTAGAAGGTGATATCATCTTATTTGTACAAATCCAAAAGGTCATAATTCATTATTTCATATTTTTGGTATTAAATACGCATATGGTGCGGTTTAAAGTTTTCTCCATAAAATGCAGAATCGGTAACGCTTATCAATAATGTATTTTAAAAGCGGTCGAAACAGCAGTATGATCAATATCCCTTAGGCAAAGTTGCTCAAACGTAGAATATTTGTATACTTATGGTATTAAATCGATACATGTTTCTATTAATTTTTTTGGTAATTGAATTTGGTAAATATGGAATGTAATATCTATTTTGAAGTGTCTCCTTGTAATTAATTTTTTCCATTTTGATAACTTCATTGTGAGCTTTTGTAGTCCATTGTGCATTCACCTAATTGCTCCAACCATTGCACTCCTAACACCACATCCGCCTCATTTGCAAGGTAGCAATCAGATAAAAGTGTGTCCTCAGGAATAAAGTACATTGAGCATACCTGCAACATCGTAGGTCTCTCCATTCCCTACTAACACTTTAAAACCGATATTGATGTTATCGTCTGCTTTAGAAACTTGGCAAGTTTAGATTGGATAAAGTTGTGGGTGATCCACTATCAATCAAGACTGAACTTGTTTGTTGCCTATTCGCCTGTAACCTAGAGTTCTGGGTTTGACTGCCCCAGAAGGCATTTAAACCGATTGAGCTCTTCCTCAATTAAATCAAGATCTTGCCATGATCGCTTTGAATAGGATTATCTTGTTCATCATCGCTGCAAAAGAGTTTTGATTTGCATCTATGACTAGAACTTCTCATCACAATCAAACAAAGACCTCTTCTTTTGTCTTCCTGAGCAAGAATTTCTCAATGGGTATTTGTGGTCTTTGTTGAGTATTTTGTTATTGTTGCCATTCGGTCAAGAAAGAATGCTGTTTAATCCATTTTATGGAGGCAATCTATAAGGCCTGCTTGTAGATATATCATCTTGTAATCTATCTTCCATTAACTTTGCCAATTGAAAGGCTTGTTGTAAAGAAGTTGGTCAGTGCCTTACTTCTTTTTAATGTCATGTTTTAAACCCGATTCAAAACAACTTTGTAAAAAATCGGGAATTCAAATCGATTGGCTACCTCAATTCATTGTAATTGACCGGATTGTAGTTTAGCCAATTCACCCCTAAATCTCTATAAAGGGATGGTCCAAACCTCTCAATTACCTGTTTTGAACTGATTCCATGTATTTAATTGTTTATCATTGCATCCACGATACCAAGAGCGGTGCCCATATATACGTAAGCAATTAGAAACTTCGATCTTCGATAGATTATAATATTGGAAAAATTGATCTTTTAAATAACCAACCCTCGTCACCATTAAATCTTGCATATCAACTTTGACCGTCTAGTCTTGCTGATTTCTAGGAGGATTAGTAAATTCGTGAGTTACATACCGTGATTGTCCATCTTGAGAGGATTTGTCTTTTTTTCCTCTTCGATAATCTTCCTGATACTTCATTAAGTATCATGGTAATGGATGATTTGTTCATCATTTTGTTTAGTCACGACACATTCTTCCATAGTTTTTGCTGAATATCTTGTACCTTCTGCCATTGTTTGATATGTGGAAAATCAACGAGAGCACCAATGATACGGTTTAAATTGCTTAATGATGAGATGTAATTAAGCTCGATTGTATTAAATCCGAGTCCTGGACCAATTTCCTAAATTGGCCGATCGTTTGATTTGAGTCAAGACAATGAGTTAAACCCTTTCCATTGAGTTAACCCTACCGAAGTTAATAGGCTATATCTCATGGGTGTGATCTGATCCGTAGGATCTAGCCTATTTCTACCGCTGGATGGGCTCACTGGACAGTTCTTCTTATAATCGCCGCTGGATCTGTAATTAATCTCGACCTTGGATCCGTGTTTTGATCACGCCGCTTTCTTCCTTCTATGGTGAGTGGATTACGATGGTTGCTTCTTATGCTTGACCGTCTTTCGATTAAGGAGCGTTGGATGAGTTTTAGTGGATAATGATGTCAAGATCACCAGCCTATTCAATTACGGATTTGAATCAGTAAACCCTAATTCATTTGCTTCATGCTTCGTGCTTCGCTTGTCTGCTAGGGTTTCTGAGGGAAACAGAGGGAGATGGAGAAGAATAAGGAGAGTTTGCCGGAGATCCTTACCGGAGAAGGTCTGCCCAGCGCAGATCCACCGTAGAACGGTCTTAAGGAGCTCTGCTCGAGACAAGGATGAAGCTCTGCTCCACTTTCCTTGTGTCTGAGGTGGTTTTCCTGCCATTTCCACCGGAGATTTGACCGCAGGGAAGAGGGAGACCGGAGAAAGAGTAAGAAGACGAGAAGTTGATGCAGAAGATCTAAAGATAATTCTTCAACCCTTTTCTAGATTTCTTCATCCCTATTTATAGTTGGATTTCTGCATCTCTGCTCATATTCTAGAATGTTCTTGAGCTCAGAATCCACTAATATTTCGTTAATTTCCTTGCCTCGCCTTGTATCCGGTTGGATATCTTGATTTCTTGCTTCCGCCTGCATCACAATTATTCTTGTTAGAGTTCTTGATCTTAGTTCTCGCCCTCATCATCTTCGCTTGTCTGATTTAATCTTATACAAGTTTATTCTCTCAGATGCACTAGAATCGTCTACCTTGGAGTTCTTCGTAGTAAAAAACCGGTTTTGTTTATTTATTTCTCTGTTTATTTATTTTCTCGCTTATAAATGGAACTTCTACCTGCTTCATATAACGCTTTTGGGAATATTAATGTTTTTAGCCAATTTGGCCTTCTTCGATTCTTTATCTCGTTGTTGGCTTGGGATATGTGTTCATATCGATAGATTGAGAGAGAGGGCTAAAAATACTCTAGTTGAGAATCCTACATGTACATATCATAAGTCAAGTCTAATTCAAGTTAAATCCAACTTATTTCAACCAAACCCTCTTGAAATCAGACCATACCAATTTGGATTTTGAGTTGACTAATATTTGAGCAATTATCAAGCAAATTTTGAGTTTCCAACATATGTAGTGGCCCCAATCATTCTGAAAGTCACAACTGTAGCTGTCAATTCCATTCTTTCATTCAGCGTATTCATACTAAGTAATAACCTATTGGAGATTTACACTATGACCGAAATTAATATGAAATGAACACTGAAAAGCAAACAATTTCCTACCTGCAAATCACCAACTAATATCAATAACGATTCCACGCATATATTCACCAAAGAATTTGATCCATCCATTGATAAAATTTCCAAACAGCTAAATTACAGCTATAAATGCGATAAATCTCGACCAAACAAACTCTCACTCTCACTCTCACTCTGTGCACTTTAAACAGCTAGAATTGAGCTGATGTTGATAACACAGATATAATATACATACAAAACAAAAACTATTCGGTTTTGAAATTCAAATCATCATTAAATACGGCACAACAACAAAGCCAACTGATTCAATAAATGAGAAAGAAGACGCTTACGTCTGTTTGAGGGTTTTCAATCTCAGCGGTAAAAGACGATGGCACGCCGCCGGGATCGACGAAGACAGACGCCAAGAATGCAATCAAGCACAGAAATGCAAGAGAGCTAAAGATAATCGCGTTCGTTAACCCTAAAGAAGAATTCAGAGCAAGCCAATCCTGCAAGAACACGAACACCGTAGTGCAATAGACGTAACCCATCAGAAAGATCACAGAAAGAACGGGTAAAGCCATAAGATTGCCCTTCTTGCCCCCCATATTCCGGATCCAATTCAGGTTTCTGGGAGGAAACGCAGGAGGGAAGCAGGGATTTCGCGTGGAGAGTCCTGTATCTTGCTTAGTTCGAAATTAAAAAAGAAAAAAATGATTATCTAGTGATGTTAAGGAATAATCATTTAGAAAATTAGTGTGTGGACAATGCAAATTAAAAATTAACTAAATAAAGAGATAAAATTTTGTAAATATAAATATCTTTTAGTTAAAATGTATGTTTTGTTAATATAAGATGAGGTTTGGAAAAAAAAATTTATAAACATGTAGTAGAATAAATTAAAGGAAGATTTATATACATACTCACAAATCTTATGTATTTACATATCTAATACCTAAAGTTAGATATTTACTTATCTAACACTTTCCTATATTTTAAAAGGTGTATTTTACTTTTAAAAAGTGAGTGATGATCTCACTTTTGATGTAATATTAAAGATTGGGATGTTATATATGTAAAAATGAAAGTTTAGGTGTTAGATATGTAAATATATAATAATTGTGTGGTATGTATGTAATTGAAAAATTAATGGGACTCTGCCATATATAAGTCTCACTTTTTAGATGACAATGAAGAGTAGATCATGAGTTTTAACATGGGAATATTTTTAAAATAAGTATCATTATAAACTTAATTAGGGAATTAAGTATCATTAAAAAAATTTAGAATAGATAATGCCAAAGCGGGCGACTAGTAAATGCCAACCTCGACGCGTGAAAATTGCCACATAAATAAGCTGCCTCCCACTTGGCTGCTTATTAATTAACTGGCTAGTTGCCCACTTAGTGAGCGACTAGTCGAGGGTTAAAGAAATCAGGTCGATCGACCGATCGGCTCTATTCTTTCCCTCTAATCGGTCGATCCGCCCCCGCGCCGCTCGTCCGACGCCTCCACGCCACCGCCCATCCTTCCGAGCACGCTCAACTTCATCTCGAAGCCTGCCGATTGCTCACCGGCATTGTTCCATCTTCCCTTATAGCCAAACCCATCTGCTTTTCCTCCCAACGCCAGTCACGATTTGACGACTTCCTCTCCATCTAATTTGAACCCAACATTAGGCGACGACCCGCCTGCTAAAGCTTCCTACGACGGATTCTATAGTTTTTTACGCACATTCCTGTCGTTCTTCGTAAACACACGGTAAATCCCTATTTTTTTCTTATTTATAAATTAGTAGATTATGTGTTCTAAGGCTTAGAGTTATATGGTTAGAATTTTGTGGTTGGATTTGATTTGTAAGTTTGTGTTAGTGTTGCGATTCAGGTAATTGATTTATAATTTTAGGTGATAATATGCCAAGTATACTATTATAAGTGACTACGATATATTTTTGAATGGTATGAGTTGGGTTTGAGTTGTTGCAGTTAGCTTATAAGCTTAGAGCCCCGTTACTTTTAGAGATAGTCACCTTAGATGGCGACGTTCGTATAATGTGTCGATTGATTTAAATTTCTTTTGATTTATGTAGTCTATTCTACAAATAAATTTGGACGCACAATATTTTTTTAGATTTAGGAGATAATGATATGATTGGTTATTCTCCAGTTATTTAAGGAATGAGTAGAGAGTTTGTTTCACTGATCATTTTCTATGGATGCTAACTAAGTATCGATGAGCAGTTCACTCCAAGTTACGTGGAAGGTCGAAATCGTCCAATGAAGGTTCTGTGGCACATCACCTTACTGGAATTGAAACAATGAATTATGAGGTCATTGCACATTAATTCAGATCACCACTCTGTAAGTCTTACATGTCGTTATCCAGTGGGTAACGGATTTATAGCTTTTGTTATATCTGACGATGAAGTTTATGACATTACATCGAAGCTTCCGCCGATATATATTAGTGATATGCTAATGTTGCATCCACATCAGCTGATCCGGTAATAAGGTCAATAGATATACCAACGATGCATATACAAGTTTTCATCGCACATACACCTGTGGCGACACAGAGCAGCTTTGACAAATTGATTCACAGGTAATACCTTATCTACCTTTCCCTATTTATACTTTTAATATTTAATATCAAAATTTGTCATCCTACTTATGAGTTTTATGGCAGCAATGATATTATTTATCATTCGAGAACCGATGCCTCGTGAGTGTCGCAGCGACAGATCGTAATGCTATATTCAATAGTGAAAGCGCGATATCAACGATGATTGTTCACTTGGTTAAGCTTTTTGAGAATGTAGTACCATGATCTTTAAAAAATCATTCACCCGAATGAGATAGTGAAAGTCAAATGTCATCTATAAACGATGTATACGGATGTGTCAAACCACGAGAGTGGGACAATGATATTTACTGACGGCCCATCTAATGAAAATGTCCTAACGATGATGTTAAAATCGCGTGACCTTGTAGAAGGAATGTGTTTATAAGTAAAATGAGTCGCCATCGTTATTGGGTGTATAGTGAATAATGTTCAATTTAAAACAGTTACCTCAAAATAAAAGAACTATATATTTACATGTGTACATCATGATAGTCCTACCGCACATGTAATCAAGGCCAGATTGCATATAGATACTTGTGCTTGGAGAATATCCATCGAGAATAACACGATGTATCAATGCACGAAGCCATCGACAGGGCCCAAATTCATAGCTTATTTCATTATACATGTGATCAAGTGTCAAATTGATATGAAACATAGGGAAATTATAAGTAGAATGGAGTCAAAGTTTAATGTCAAAGTTTCATACATTAAGGCCTGGGATGCTAGGCATAAGGCAATAAAAATAATCTTTGGTAGTTGGAAAGAGTCTCAGAGGACTTTCAGCCTTTATATGAAAATAATTTATACTACTTTACCTTGTACAGTCTACAAAATTTAGTCTAGCAGTACACAGTGCTTCCGAAGACTTTTTTTGGCATTTGGTCCTTCTATTATATGGTAGTCATGCTCAAATTATACGATAGTTTTGTTAGGCAAGTATCGTAGTACTTTACTTACTGTTATTGGAATAGATGAAAATAATGGTTTATTCCCTCTTGCCTTTGTTGTAGAGTTTGAGTCAACTGAATCTTGATTATGGTTCTTAATGTGCTTACATGATATGTTATATGTAGTGTCAGCTAGACATGATTTGTGTATTATATATGATAATCATGATGGTTTGTTATGTGGTGTAGAGATGTTTTTCCATGGGTTGCTCACAGATACTCCTTGCGTCATCTACGTGAAAATTTTAAAAAGGTGATACGTAGATTAAGAATTGGTGATGTTGAATTTCTATGCTAGAAGATGTATATGGCAGGAAACATTGACGACATTCGTGAGTTTAATCATTTCATGACAGATATTAAAAATGTGAAAGAAGAACCTCACAAATGGCCTGTGGAACGAGACCTAATTAAATGGTCATTGTACATGATGGTGGAATGTGTTACGATACAATGATGATTAATGCATCTGAATGTTTCAACAGTGTTCTGAAATGTGCACGTGGTTTGCCTATTTAGGCTCTAATCACTGCTATTTATTACAATTTAGTTGCATTATTTATGAAAAGATTTGCCTCTATAATTCAATAGGAGGCCAATTTATTTATTTTCACCCAAAGTCACCATTTAGAGTTGATTTGCTTGATAATGGCCAGTGTAGCTACATTTGCGACAAAACAATCATATGTCATTGGTCATGCCGGCATGTTATTGCTGCTCTAAGATTTAGAAGATTAAACCACCTAACGTGTGTGTCACAGTACTACACGCTGCATCTATATAAGCTCACTTACTCAACTGAGTTTTACACTTTGTTTGACCATTCTGATTGGTCATCTTGCAGTGCAGAGCATGGATTAATAGAATTATAGCTACCCAATTTTTGTAGAAGGTCAGGTAGACCTCATACCATTAGGTTCATAAATACAATGGATGAAAGCAGAGCCAGCAATAATAGAACCTGCAGTCTATGCAAGATAGTTGGCCACTACAAGTCATCATGCCTACAAAATGTTAATAGTAGAATGTATGTCGTAGATACATTAGTAAACAATATATATGTTTAGTGCATTTTTTTAAGACTTTCCATATAGGTTGCAGCACTCCTTTTTGGCTTACTTTACGCTACAATTTTCACTTTTATAATTTAGAGTTGTCTAACATTGACTCCTGCATTTGTTTTTTTTTTTAACGATGATGGCGAGCACCGCCACCGCTAGACGCGTTTGGGGCCATGCTATGGAGGACACCCCACATTTGGAGCAGCCACCTACTGAGATCCACCCTTGCATAGCCTCTCTACGTGGATGGCATAGAGTCATTCACCCTGGTACTATAAGTAATATTTAATTCCTTTTTCTACGTTATACCTGCACAACATTCATTTTGGCTAATGAATGATCGATCATATATTTTTCAGAAAGAATCGCTTGCAGGGTCGCTTCACACTCGCTTACGCGAGACCCATCACTGCGTAAGATTCATCGCTGGCCTAGGTAAGTAGGTCTAATAGCCTTTCATTTCATTCATCCGGATCATCCGCCATCGCCCCGTTGAGAGATGGTCTGCACGCAATACCTTTCACCTAGTTGTTGCGAGATGATAAGACGCTTGGATGTGGCGATAATCTTGGGATTACGTGTTGATGAGCCACTTATTATTTGCTCAATTATCGTGGGGAGGAAGAGATGGGCCGCCCGACGCTGACGAATGGACGACACCCCACAGATGTGGTGTATTATGACCGACCACACATCGATCGACCTTCGATGGTTAAGCACGCAGAGCATGCGCCATGAGGTGGCTTATGTGAGTTTTTTATATAGAGTCATACGCACATCTGAGCATCGAGTATTTGTGCACATACGCGTTTACATTCGCTTCTTATCATTTCGTCGGATACATCGTGCTCGAGGTCCACCTAAAATATCTTCCACTTCTAGAGGACCTGATTCATTCGCTTGTCGCATGGAGAAGCAGCTCGCCCACCTCATAGAGAGAGTCTACTAGCCCAACAGGCCTATATGTACGCCACACCCTCCTACGATATGGTCTTAGGAACATCTTCATGTGGGGAGGCCGACCCTGCATGTGCCATATCCGATTGATCTTGACGGTCTCAGCATTGGTTTGAGATATATTATTATTTATGTACTTTCAATTTGTTAGTGTATATGTTCGTTTAAAATGTGTTGTGTGCATAGGTGGAACACGAGATATATTCGTGATGCCAATGGCAACGCAGATCAGTATGAACGAATGGATGGCTTATCGCGATACACGCTAATTGTAGTATATTTCAATTCTAATTTCTATAATGCATATTCTAATTTAACATAATTTTAATATATGGGAGCCGCATTAATCGAATGCATCAATGCTACGCCTATCACGTACATGTTTAGCGGCTCGATATTTGGCGCACGAGTCCCGATCAACTAGAAGAGTGACATTTAATCTGATAGCGATGACTCATACCCAAAGTAGAGCACCGTTTCAAAAGGTCAAGGGCGGATGAGCAGATTACTGCATTACCACTTGCCGGAGAGGCGGAGGAATTACCTAGTCGAGGGCTTGGATGAATATGAGGACAAAGTGACACTATCAATCAAGACACGTGATGCTCTTTGACTTCTCTACTTACCTCACGATCCTCCTAACACTTACTATCCCGGCACTGTAGAATATATATATATGCGTTAACATAAGTATTCGCTTGAATTCAATATGTTACTTGAGGCTAATTTTATACATTATTTTTTCATGTGGAGCACATGACTAGACATCTTCTAGCATTTTTTAGCGTGGTGAATGAGCCACGAGATAAGTAGATAAGAATGGTGTTATGTAGACTACGGTTACGCATATATCACACCCACATTACGGATCGGAGCATGGAGGATGTCCCACGATGATCAGGCCGACCATCTACATATGTTGATCTGCGTCCTTACATACCAAAACGATGAGTCACAACCCTTTTTTCCCACAGTAACTATCCTACGCAGACTTTGAAGATCTTGAGGGGGCCACCCATGCGTGATCGCCCATGATGTGCACTAACTAGTACACCCTGAGTGCGCGATTCCACGCAAAATGACGACGCGTATGCTTATGATATTTATGATGCTATTCTGCATTACATTTGTTCTTGTTTATTTTATTTTTATTTTTGAATCATCCATTTATTTAAATACTTGTCACTTTTTTGGAATGATTTGTAGAACTTATATTCATTTTTGTAATGAATCATCTGAATTACTCACCTAATGTCATAACACTAACACTATAACTTGTATAATTTAAATTACAATCTATATACTTAGTTTTAGATCTACTTAAATGAAAACCTGCACACTCTAAGTTTGACCTTCATAATTGACGATAAGGGCTTAAAGCTCACAAATGGAACATCCAAATATAAAAAAAAAAAAATTCCTGCAGACTAGTCGCCCACTTTGTAGGCTAGCTGTAAAGAAGCATGCACTGCCACCCATTTACCGCTATCACGAGACGTTATGACCTACCACTAATTGCTTAATTATGATTGTTACACCCACATTAGCTTTCCAATGAATTGGACGAGCCTCCGCCTAATAGCACTATACCTATTTCTAAATTTTTTTTAATAATACTTAATTCCCTAATTAAGTTTAAAAGAATACTTATTTTAAAAAAAAATTGCCTTTTAACATTACCTAGAGGGATGGAAGCAATCAAAATAAAATTAAAAGAAAAATAACTATTTTCTCAAAAGAAAATCTCTCCCTCTCTCTCTCTCTCTCTCTCTCTCTCTCTCTCTCTCTCACTCTGTCTCTCTTATATTTAAAATCATATATACACTGGCAAAATGGCAAAAGAATCAATATCGTTGTGTACGTGAATTCAAGGATGTAGTCTTATAGAGCAAGAGATCTAGAGAGAGAAAATACTAGAGATAGAGAGATAGTGGGAGTAGAAGAGAGAGAATGTGGGTTGGACGTGTGGGACTCGGTTCCAGAGGTTTTTGCTGCAGGAATGTCCTTGAGACCGGTCCACCTCCACAGCAATGAGTAGGATGGCGTACCCTGACTTGGTCCACCTGTGGTGCTTTCTGAATTTTTAGCCCAGATCTTACTACATATATTTGCTTTTTCAGTACGGCTTTTTTGAGCTTTTTCCATATATACACTGGCAAAATATTTCTTAATTTTTTTCAACAGTTATACATAATCATTTTTTATGCTCCAATAGCCTCTTAACATCTCCATTCCTCAATATTGAAAGAACAACTTAGAACAGTATTCTTCATTGGATCATAATTGAATATTCCATAAAACAGCTCATCAACAGCCCTTAACAATTGAGCCGCACACTCCAGGTTTATATTTCACTGTAGAAAATGAAAAAAAAAGGTTTTTTTTGTTTTTTTATAATTTAGCTCAAAATATAAACTATACCGCATCTAAGCCATAAGAGTCTCTCTTAACCATACCGCATTGTTTAGCTGTAAAGAGCATCCAGTTAGATTAATTTTCTCTTCTTCAAGAATGAAAGGATCATCAGACCGTGATGCCAAAGAATAACGAGTGACTGCATGCAGGGACATATGATCTGAATCTGTTTATAATTATAGTATTCTGTTACAAAAATATTTTTAATAAAACTGAGTATAATAGAAATGAGACTGTTATGACTGCAAGTATATCATGGTAAAATTAGGAAGAATGTATTAATGAATGATCATATTAAGAGAAATTACTATATATATTATCCGAATGCATCTGGATTAGCTGTGTATTAGAGTAAACAGTGAGTGTATTAAGATTTCTTTTAAAAGATTTTAGAGATAGTTTTAGCATTGAAAAATACTTCAATATTCAGCACACAACCTTTAGCGACCAATCGAGCTTCGTAATGATTAATTTAGATGAAATTTTGCCATGGAAACTCATAAAAAGGTAACCAAATCTCGTGTATGAAGGCTGAGTAGAGCCCCCGTCTCAACATTCATAGTGTCTTTCCAGTGAGAATATCTCAATGCTTCAGGATATATCCTAAGAATGGATACGTAGAAGAGGGACAAGAACAGAATGCAAAAAGCATGGTAATGAAAAGAAATGAAAACTGTGTCATCAAAGGACCGCAAATCATCAAGCAAATCCAATGGGCTCCTCCCATTCATTATAAAGAAATTCTAAACAAAACCTCTCATATGACGTTTGTCCCGAGGGTTTGAATGTAGTTGACGAAGAAGAAGAAGAAGATAATGACGAAAATAAACGTAAGAATCCTACTTGTATCAAAGATTCTGTAACTCAAAGAGAAATACAAGCACAGAAAGCTGACTCGAGGAATCGTACAAAGCAGCTAAAAAGATAGAAAATCATGAAAGGTGCGTGAAAAACAGTGACCGATGTCAGTCTCATTAAACAACTTTCTTCAGTTCAGAACTTCAGATACATAATTATTGCAATATCAGAGGGTTTCAGAGAAGCAATTTGTTGATGATGCAGTTATTGACTTAAGAATGCAACAGATTTTCTCATCATCTTTTGCATCGAATAGGCTCATCTCATTTGGAATAATTTCTTCTAAACTATAATATATTTCTATATTTATAATGTCTATAACACTAAATTTGTACATTTTATAACATGTATTACTGTATAGTACTCCACCAAATTCAAAACCTGAAGCAAAAAATACTTATTAAAAAAGATCTATATTGAGACTATATAACACTAGAAATTTGTGTTTCTACAAGTCAGTTTTGGCTGTGTATAACTGTATATTTATTATTGCATATTATTTTGCTTAAAATTTAAAATTAAACTGAATCAAAAGGTCATAATAAATCATTCTCACAAAAAAATATGGTTAATTATATTCCAACTTTTAATTTTCTGATATTATCCATTGTAAGAACTCACATCAAATAACAAAGTTATAAGGAGAACAGTCAGATTACCTTCTTGAAATAGAACTCTAATGAGCTAGAAGAGCTCTCGTCCACCCTCAAAGAGAAGAATAGCGAGAAGCATATAGCTGCTTCTTTGCTGATGCAGCATCATCAAGATTCGCACAACAGAGATGTCTGCTTTGGGTGAATCTTGATGATGCAGCACCTGCAAATACCAGCTTTCTCTGATCGTTAAAATAGTGTTTTTGTGAGAGGGACAGAGAGAGAGAGAGAGAGAGATGAAAGTAAAGGAAATAGAAAATTGAATGAAAATAGGCTAGAGAGAGAAAGTAACAGCAAGGTGAATCGGTGACTGTGGAAAGAGTTGTGAAGGAGAAGAAGAGAGAGAGAGAGAGATGAGTCGGGTTCAAAGGCTATGAAGATTCAGGTTTATTTATGGGCCGGAAGGAGGAGGAAGATAGAGAAACAGAAGAAGGGTGGTGAGGTAGACATGCACCTCGTCTAGCTCCTCACACTACCCAATCACCTCCGACGAGCACAGTACAACTGACGTGGAAGGTTTGTATTGGTTAGTCCTTACAATGATGTGGGCGGGACGGCGGGACCCAACTATGGAATCAAGCAGGCTTTGTTGGGCTGGCCCGACTACGAGCCCACCATTAAAGATGAAAAATCTCTTTCTCGTCCCGGCCCAACGCCCACAGGAAACCGATGTATATTATTTTTAAAATTAAAATAATAATAATTTTGCATCAATTTTACTAATATTTATTACAAATCAGATTTAGGCCACACATGTTGGATAAAATATTATAAGATTATATCTTAAAATTTTAAATATTGTATAATAATTAGACAAAATAAATAAATATGAAATCCATGCACCTAATAATAAATTTAATTTAACTTTTTATAAAATGAAAATATATGTAAATCTATCAAATATCTCAAACACAACTAAAGAAGAAATGGCTATATAATATTATAGTCTCTTAGTTTGAAATAAAAATAAAAATAATTATCTTTGTAAAAAAAATTAAATAAATATTTTAAGAAATAAAACAATAGAGCATAATTTTAAAATAATCAATATTAAATAACTAAGAAGCTATTTAAGTAATACATTTGAGATTAAAGAGAAGATGAAGATTAATTTTAAGTCATTTACGTAACATATTTAAAAATTAAAATTGCATATATGCGTACACAACACATAATATATATATATATATATATATATATATATATATATATATATATTGGACACACGTGTGTGATCATTTTTAATTCCTTTTAATTGGACAAATAGGTTAGATTAAATGATCACACTATGCTGGTGTTCAAAAGCTAATTCAATTTTTTTTATTAATTTATCTAACTTTTATTTCTTTAAATTGTATAAAAATTTCTATCATCAATATAATTTGTTATTAAATATTGTTATTATCATCAGACCACTTTGTATGCTAAGGTTAGTAGTCTATATCCATAAATTAAGAGTTTGTTTGGGGCAATTGTAGTTTTTAAAAAGTTAATTGTAAAACTACTGTGAAGAAAGTATCTTTTTAAAAAAAAATTAATGTGTGTTATAAATTTTTTTTTTTGAATAGTTCAAAAAATAATTTTCTGATGGCCACTACACTCTAAGAGTTTTTATTCTCAAAATAATTTTTTTACCATAAAATTTTTTGAAAAATAGCCAAAAATTTGGTAGTCAAAAGAAACTGTTTTGATTTCTGGCTGCTTTCTGAAAAAACAAATCAATCAGAAAATTATATCAAATACATCTTAAATAAAAATTTATTAATAATTATAAGAAAATTATATATATATATATATATATATATATATATATATATATATATATATATATATATATATATATATATATATATAACAACAAATTATATGAGAATTTATGTAAATGAATAAATTTAGAATGATTGATTTGGTGATGTCATGTTTGAGGCTTTCACTGTTATTATGCCCTCAGATCTTAGCGAAAGCCCCTTTTTCGGTCAAATGGTCCCATCTGACATTAAATTATTTGCATATTGACAGTACCACGTGGTCGGTAGGTTCACTATCATGCCTATTTTCTCATTCAAACATTATTTTCATCAATAGTACTATTTTCCCAAATTAACTTATTATTTTATTATTTTTGTTTATATTTTGCTTTTTTATGTACCAAAATTATATTAAAAAAATAAAAATAAAAATAAATTAATTTCACTTTTTTATTTTTTTTGTGCGTGTGTGAAAAATACTAACTTATAGATATGAAGAATAGTAATTATATACAAAAGACAAAGAAATGAAAAAAAATAGCTACTGTTGATAAATAGTTAGGCTCAGCAGTGGTTTACATAAGAGGATTAAGGCAGGCGTACGTTCTGTTTTCTTTATATTTCATGAGGCCAATCATTTTAAATAGTTTTCATTTTTATTTAATTTTTAAACTAAAGATTAGACATTAATGTAAGAAGCCAATCACAAATGATAATCATCTTTAGATTTAAAATGTTTTAAAATTTTTAAATTTATTTTATAATATAATATTAATTGTTTTATGGGATTTTAAATTTCACAAAATTAGTATTGTTGCGTGCTAGAAAATCAGTAGAGAAAATTTTCGCTTTACCTTCAAAATCCAAAGACACACAATGCAGATTTAAAGAAATAACAAGAAAACTCTAATTTTACGTAAAAAATCTCGAAAAGAGAGAAAATCACGCCCCAGATAAAATCTTCCAATATGTATTTGTTTTGAGTACAAGTTTTCCGTCTGGATTACATCAGATACGAGAAGAGAACAACATTAAGAATATGACGCGACGATGATGACGAAGGTGGATGATGACCAAGAATGATCGACGACGCCGAGGATCGCACCGCGACAATGCACGACGGTGGGTACAACCGTAGTGGTGGCACATCTTGGAGGATTTTCGCTTTAGAGCTCTATCCTCTCTCTTGGCCTCCTCATATGAGGAGAATGAGACTATTTATAGATTGGAGGAGTGACGTCTCAGAATACATACAAAATCCAACCACTCCTCTCCATCTGACATTACGATGATTCCCTTGATCATATGATGTATTTTGTGTATTTGAATGCTCAAATGAATGCAAGATCTTTGGCTTGTTGGAACCGGCTCGTCGAGACGCTCGATTTGACTATAAACACTCCATATTGAGAGCTTTTTTTTTTGTAACGAGGTGTCCACCCTTAATTCCACCTACTATGACGTGACTTCTGACGACTAATCCCCTCGACGACAACCTCGAGCCCAGTGCACCCCTTTTCTTTTCAAGTTAAGTTAATCAAGCAGGATTGGGAGTCGTTCTCACCACAACTGAGCTAAGGGCGATGGGTACCTATTTTCTCATTCAAACATTATTTTCATCAACAGTACTATTTTCCCAAATTAACTTATTTTAATTATTATTTTTGTTTTTATTTTGCTTTTTTATATACCAAAATTATATTAAAAAAATAAAAATAAATAAATTAATTTCACTTAAATTTTTTTTTTTTGTGCGTGTGTGAAAAATACTAACTTATAGATATGAAGAATAGTAATTATATACAAAAGACAAAGAAATGAAAAAAATAGCTACTGTTGATAAATAGTTAGGCTCAGCAGTGGTTTACATAAGAGGATTATGGCAGGCGTACGTTCTGTTTTCTTTATATTTCATGAGGCCAATCATTTTAAATAGTTTTCATTTTTATTTAATTTTTAAACTAAAGATTAGACATTAATGTAAGAAGCCAATCACAAATGATAATCATGTTTAAATTTAAAATGTTTTAAAATTATAAATTTATTTTATAATATAATATTAATTGTTTTATGGGATTTTAAATTTCACATAATTAGTATAATTATGAGAGATAAATACTAAAAGTATTAATTTTTTCAAAATTTTGAGTAAAAAATTCTGATAAGATTTATGATTAAAATGAGTTTTAGGCGTCATTTGGAATGACGTTCTCATAGCTGTGCGTTCCAAATCGTACTGTTCTTGCTTTTGGCAAGCTCAGACGGACCGATATTTTGAAGAATTTGTGATCAGGATGCATCATTTTCCAATCTTAACTGATCCTGTGATGGTGGCCAGAAAGTTACGATTTGATTTTTTTTAAAAGAAAAATATTATAGGCCTGACAACACCTTTTTATATAGTAATTTTTTGCAACCATCTCGACAACTGTCCCAAATAGATCCTTAAAGTCAATTATATTAGCAAATTATAAATTTAATTGACTATTATTTATTATATTTTATTTTAAATTAAATTTAATATTTTAAAAATTCATTATAATCAAAATTAATAAAGATCTTTTGGGTCATTTATTTTTAATTTCTAAATGGTGATGTAATCTAATAGTCATGGATGGATAAGTTGTTATTTGAAGTGATCCAATTGTCCAAATCTCATGCCTCAAAATAATAATAATAATACTAATTAATTAATAATAAGCTAGTATAGTATGCCGTGCAATTTCGGTAAGTTTTAATGGCGAAAAAACGTTAATTCCTATGATAAGAGATGTTGGAAGGGACCACTCGATGGAGACCTAAGAAGTCAAATTCACTGTACACTATATGTGTGGTGCGTTACTATGTTTCATTTACCCACCATCTCATTAGCTCGATTAATAGGTGAGCATGGTTGGAAACCCCCCAATCAATATTTGATTACTCTCTAGGATGGAGGCTCCTGATGGAAAGTAAGTAGGGACCCGAGATGAATGTGGCATTAGGCTTTTATGAGATTAGTCACAACTACATCCTCACCTATAAGAAAGATGGAGTGTTGGGTAAATACCCATTCCAAAAAATAATAATAATAATAATAATAATACTATATTTCATTTTATCTGATGAAGTCACATGAATAACCACTCCTATATAAAGTGGGAAAAACTTTTGCTCAGTTTGACTTCAATGCAAAACATAGGATCAAGGGGTAATATATTTTTTTTATTCCAAAAATTTTTAAAAAAATACTAATAAATGATACAGTAAAATCGCAAAGTGATATTGGGGCAGAGATGGATATCACTTTAGGCAGTTATTATTTTCAGTGCGATGCATACATTATCATATAATTGGGACCGATTCGTGTTTATCACTTTAGACATGATATCACTTTAGATAGTATCACTTTAGATAAGTTTTACTGTATTGTAGTTGTAAAATAAATATATTGAAGTTCATTTAAAATAATGTAAGTGATGTGAGTATAATGTTTGATCGAGGTAATTAAAATGAAGACCTTAAAAAATACGAGAACTTATATTGATGACAAAACACGTTAGCTGTTAAGGGGATAAAGGTCGGAGGCGTTAACAATAACATATAATGTTAGTACGAATAGTGGCATCCTTACGTATCCTCATTGTGCATGACATTCAATGTTAAAAGTAACTCCATATGAGTCACCCATCGTCTCTTAGCTCAATTGATGGCGGCAGTACCTCTCGTTAATTCTCGAAGCGCCTATAAGGTGGGGAAAGTAAGTGGCAGTCTGTAGTGATAATGCTAATTCCTGGAATTAGTCATAATGATATCTCCACCCATAAAATGAGTGAGATATTGGATGAATACCCATTGCAAAACTCCATATGAGTCAACATTTTTGTGGCATTGTAAGAGTTCTATAATTTTGATATTGAATTGGATGATTTTTTATCTATTGAATGATTTGTGAGTCTATTGAATATTTTATTTCATATAAGAGCTTATTTTGTTGATTCTGACCCAGAGTTCACCCATAACAAATTAATGCTCTATTCTTTCATTATATCTCACCTTGTCCGAATGCGCAAGCTCCTCCCCCCTTTCTTCTTTATACATATGTGGGGAGGGGAAAAAATAAAGGCATTCGAAGTGAAAATGCATATTAAGATGGCAAGTGCTATTGAAATCAATGCATAGAAAAAAATCTAATAATTTTATGTTCCTCCGATCTTCTCATTGAAGTGCAATGATGATGCTGGCTTTAATTTACGACACACTTATATGAATCTTTCTTACCATGAATGGGAGGCTCTTGCCATAATCCTACTTTGAAGATCACCATGCATAACTCTTTTGACTTTGTGGGGGCGCTGATGCATAGTTTCAAGTTTCTCATAACTCGTATATATGGCTTAAAATGCATTTAGTTAAAGTAATCTTATCTCTCTTTTAGTGTGATGGTATGCTCATCACGCTCTCTCTCTTTCTCCTTCATGGGACCCCGACGTTTTCCCGCCTAGCATCAAATCTTTAATCTTTATACTTTTTTATATTTTTTTCAACAAAAAAAAAAAGTAATGAATTTATAAAACTCTCAACAACAACTGAAAGTAATCCTTTACATTCTTTTACATTTTCAAATACAATAAACAACACCTTAGTGTGATGGTATGCTCATCACACTCTCTCTCTTTCTCCTTCATGGGAGTTATGTAAAGTGCGGCAAAGTTTAAGTTTATACTTAGGCATATCAACTTCACATTCAGTGGATATATCAAAGAATTGCTTAGAATGAAATTGGACTATAAGACGATGGACTTTTTTTTAAAAAAATCTTTTTCTTTATACAAATAAAAATTAAAATGAAAACTCACTTATTTGGAAGAACTCCATCATTACTAAAATGTCTCCACAAGAATTTAGAGTTGATTGAATTGATAGAAGAAGTGGAGCATATCATTAACATCTTTTTGGCCATTCAACTTTTCCTATAAACTATTATAGTCTAATTAATCAATATCATCAATTAATGCTACATCAACACAAAATTATTATTGATCTAAAAATGTACAAATAATTCATTAGAAATTTGTTATTTTTTTTTAAAAAAATGAAGATAAAATAAACGTGCAATCACAAAATTATAAAAGTTAAAAAAAAAATTTAGCAAACATCTCCTCAGAGCATTAAACCAATTATTTTATTGGCCAAACATATTTCAATAGACTATGATCGATCATATAATGCACATCAAATTCATAGATTATCACTATTTATTTGATGGAATTTTATAGTTATCTATATTACGAGAATAAACACTTAAAAGAAAAGAATGATATGATTGATCAAAGTTAGCTTTAAATATTGGGTTGATGTAGGGCTATCTTTATTAATATCATGGTCATCGTTTTTGTTAATATCAAACTACATATTTTGTACTTAAAATCCACCACATCATATTTATTAGAATGTATGTATTTTGTGCTATTATGTTGGGAAGAAGTTATAATATTATTTTCATATATTTTAAGTCATTTTGATATATTTGGGTTATTAATGTTCATCATAATGGATTTTTTTTATTTAGTTAATAAGCCAACCAAGATAAATGAGTGCACAATTTTCTTTCTATGTTCTTAGCATCCCTTTTTAATGTCTTTCTCAAACTTTTACATTTCATTATTATCTTGTGGAAATTATGATATCCTCTCTTTATTTTTTTTTTTTTTCATTTTCTCTCTCTTCCTCTTCATCCACTTAAATTCTCCTCTTTTTATTCTCTTAATTTAGATCTCCTCTTTCACTTATAATTTTCTATCATCTAGTTTGAATGAATGAAAGCTTTGTTCCACCATTTTCATGTGCACTTTCTTTTTGAATAGAAGTACATCTTGAAAGAGTGTGAACATAATACCATAGAGAAACATTTCCAAGGCTAGAAAGGTTATAGTTGCATCAATAGACTATTTGTGACTAAAGCTAATTATCTTGTTAGTATTTTTTGTGCTATTAATTTATATTTTTTTCTTTCTCTTTATATCGACCTATTATGGTATTCATGTGCATTATAGTACCTTTGGGATAACTTAGGCTTGTGTTAATTTGATTTCATTATGACATTTTTCACTTGTTAGTTATTTTCTACATTAATATTTTATTTTATTTTTCTTCTTATTTTAGTTCATAACAAATCCACATAAAACTTAAATCCTTCTTTAAACTCTATTAAAATCCTTTATAATTTACTAAAGAACCATTTATTATAATTTATAATTTATTTAATGTTTTGTACAAATTTTAATATTTGTTTTTGACTAGATAGCTTAATCACTCTTCTCCAACACAATTACAAAACTCAAAAAAAAAAAAAAAAAAAAAAATTCTCCAAGGAGTGACCTAGATAACATTTAATTTGATTCAGATTGTTATACTGAAACGAGTCCACTTTGATACCCTAAGTGAGACAATAGTCAAAGGTCATATAGTGCTTCTTTTAACTAATGATCAATACGTCTACTTGGCTAGAGCATTGACTAGCCTAAAGTTTGATATAATCATGTCGATCAACTCAAAAGTTTTGAGGCTTATGATCACACAAATACATTAAAAAAATGACGAAATATTGAATCCATTACTAACAAGGTTAGTGGGTCATTATTAACCATCAATAATGTCATCATTAAACTCTTAATTTGTCACTTCAAAGACATTATCAAATTCTTAATGGATAATGAGTCACTACAAAGTATTAATTGCACATATTTTATCCTTCAAGTTAAGGAGCTACTGCAAACAATAATGAGTCACTATAAATTGGGTGAACTTTTTCAAGCAAAATTTTAGGTTGAACGATGTTATGTAAAGCTGCAACAATGACATATAAGCTCCTTAATGGGCTATCACAAAATAGTAGTTTATTAGTATGCCAAGTCGGCTAAGATATTTTTTGTTCAATAATACTTATGAGGGGCAAATCTTCCACCATACTCTTTCGATATATGATGGATGCTAATTCTCTCTTGAGCCCATTTTGTTTTAAGGAAACCATGTAGCGAATCTCTCTTAAAACATTATTGTATTTAAAAAAAGACTTTTGAGAGCATTTAAAACTCAATCTTTTCTTTGCTTTCTTTATTATTAAGCATTATTATTTTATGCAAGTTTAAACTCTTATATTTACATTCAATTCTGTTGTGACAGAACTTTAAGTGCATTAAGCCTACTAAAGTCAGTCATAGCTACCAAAACATATTTATCTATATAAATTTATACCATTGAAAAGAAATTATTTATGTGGATACAAAGTTTCTATTTATGAAAAGCATGTTTGTTTGTAAGTGTTGGGATTCAACCTAATAGAAGTAACATTGAGCACCTCACCTATATTTATTTATCAACATTTGACACTAAGAGAAGCTTAAAAATTCAAATGACTCAAATATGATCAACCTTGTTAAAATGATTATGATTATAATTATTGATGTAGTGAAAGATAATTTGTCTAAGAGATGAAGGTGGTTCGTGCATGTCAATAAGGAAGAAATAAACAACTATCACTTTCTCACTAGCACTTCACTCGACCTTATTAAAAAAAGAGTCAAATGGGTTAAAGGTCAAGCTAAGATTCAAATTCTATTCAAAATATATAAAATGTCTAATTTTTTTAACCCTAAAAATAGAAGCTTAGAAGTCATCATACAACAAAAAAACCCTAACCCTAAAATATAAAAATATGAAATGAAAATGGGGTGGTCAGCCATGCTAATATTAACAGACAAAAGAATTTGAAACACTAGCATGGAAGCTTGCTCCTCATGCATGCATGAACTCATGCTCGATTGTCCCCCTTGATACATGCACTTTTCTCCCTCTTTCCTTCAATGAACTAATAAATGAATGAAGCATGCATACTCCAAGTGATTTTGAAGTAAGGACTCCCTCTCATCTTCATGGTTGTCCAAAGCAAGCTCCAAATGACTAAAATGTTCTTGTTATGGTGGACAAGTGAAGATTACAAGATAAGCAATAAATGTCCATGCAAAATGAAGTGAAAAGCAACCTAAACTTACTTGTAAAGATACATCTCACCTAAAATACATAAATGAAGCAAATACATAAAAGAATAAAGGAAAATAAAATAAAATATAATAAATATAAAAAAAATAAAAAACACATTATGACTTTAAGAATGAATTTAGTGACAAGCTTATGTGCAACTATAGCAAATGATATTTGCATTAATTATTAATAATGTGCTTAGCATTGATAATAATGCCTAATTTGAGAGATGATACTAATTCCTTGCCTTTAGCTTCATCTACAAGATATGGTTTTGTACTACCCATTATGTTTAATTTATAAATTTTAATTTAGGAGGAATAATTTAATCATTAATAAGTTATGTAAAAACATTAGGAGAGCTGAAAGATAGAAAATAATCTTTTTTTTTTAAATTAATTTTTATTCATGTTTTTCATTAATAAAAAATTCACTATATGGAAAATATCATACGTAATTCATGCATTTGATTCTATGCATGTTATTTGAATGACTATTCTTTAAAGTTTTAATTAAATTATCATTCATTAGTCGATTGAGGGTCTTGCTCTCAATATGGTGACCCAAGATCGAGCGCACAAATGTGTGCGTTTAATGCTTTAAAAAAAACCATTAAAGGCAAACAATATAGTTTTTTTTTCACTTTCAAATATTTCATATGAAATTTATAATATATTGTATATTCTTCTTTATTTATATGTCTGTGTTTTAGATTTTTTTTTTTTAAATTAAGTATAAAGTTTTTTTAGAAGGTGTTGGTATATTATTCTTTTGTATAAAATTTTTATACAAAAGTAAGTCAACTTGAGAGATTATTTTCGTAGAATTTGTATCAAAAAGAGTTTAAAAACTCTTGAATTTGTCATGAGATTAATGCTACATATGAAAAATTTAGACTGCAATAATACATATCTATATATATGTATATGAAATACAACTTTATATACTAAATAACCTTATAACAAATTCAAGAATCTTGAAATATAGCTTTATATAATTCGTATCATCATATTCTAACACAATTTTATAAAACATTATACTTCAAAGTTTTATTTTTTTTTAAAAAGATTTACATACATTTCACATATTTCTTATTCATTTGCATATCTAATACATATATTTACTTATTCAATACTTTCCTAAGTTTAAAATATGCATTTCACTTTTTAAAAGTAAATAATGATGATATTTTTAATGTGATATTAAAGATCTGGATACTATATATATATGCAACAATTAAAATTTAGGAATTGAATATGTAAATACATAAGAAGTATGTGGTACATATATAAATCCCCTTTTCGCCTTAGCCTTGTTGAGAGCTTTAGCTTTCAACCAAGATCTTGTTCAGTCGCATTACACGCCGTGTGAGTTTACGATTAAATTTGCTCAAATATCCCAAAAAATATAAAAAAAAAAAAAAACTCCTTCACCATCTAGAAAGTTATTAATGAACGTTGTGAAGGGGGTGATGCTAAATAAATTTAAAAAAAAAAAAAAACTTCGAAGGCTAATATATGCCCCAACTACTCATCGTCTCTTAGCTGGCGGTTACGGGAACCCCTGACCATTCGATTCCTCCGCGGGCTTCCTTCTGATCGATAACTCACAGAGAATGTCCAGAGATTACTACTCATAAGATAGAGAGACATATTCATATATATATATATATATATATATATATATATATATATATATATATATATATATATATATATATATATATATATATATATATATGCCCCAACTGAGGCTGCCTCATATCCCAATTCCTATTTCTGGTAGGGAAAGTACAGAGAGGGAGGGTAAAGAATGTTATAGAGACCAATATTGATCAGGCCAAACAGCAACTTATATGTCAGTGGAGTTTTCCAAAAAAAAAACTTATATGTCAGTGGAGCTGTTCAAACACCCTGATTAGTTAATCCTAGGTACTATGCAATTGCAACATAATAGTAAGTTAAACTTTATATATTCTCATTCTTATTCATTCATATTAAATTATGTCAAAATTATTGTAATAAAAAAAAATCTTTTTATGCAATTTATATTTCTACTATCTTAAATAAATTCTTTTGCCGTATGGTTACCTCTTTATGTTCATATTATAAAATTACTATTTCTCAATTATTTTTCAGATTTAACATGTACTCAATATATTATTATTACATTAATTTAAAGGGAGATTTACATGCATACCATACAATTTTTATGTATTTACATATCTAACATCTAAAATTAGATATTTACTTATCTAACACTTTTCTATATTAAAAAAGGTACATTTCACTTTTGAAAAGTAATTGATGTGATATTTTTGATATAATATTGAAGATTAGAATGTTATATATATAAAAATTAAAATTTTTTCAAGTGAGAGATTTAGTTTTTCACCAACATCCATAAACACCTCATTTATATATATATATATATATACAAACATTCATATTGAGAAATAACCCAATTGAAGCAGAAGCAGTTCTTAACAGAGTATAAATATATAAAAACCCTTAAATTATAATAATATGATGCAAAATATTCATGACACATCCAGACAAACAAAAAATAGACTGGACAATTGATGTCATAAACTCTTATTAGCTATACAGATCATCTTCTTCACCTGTAGCAGCTGCTGATGCTGCAAATGGATCTGTCCCAGCAGCTGCGGTTCCAGCCTCAGACTGCTGTGAGAATCGAAACTCGCTTCCGAAACCCCTCGACTGCTGCAAGGTCTGCGCAAAGGCCTGGTACTTGCGAATATCGGCATCACCGACGCTCCTCCGAGCAAACTTCATGGATTCCTCGAAGTGAACTGCTTTGATCTCTGCAACTTCATCTGCAACATCCTCCTCCATAGCCTCAGGGTTATCACGTTGCTTCCTCTCCCTTTCAATATCCTAAGAGATGATATGAAAGAATAAATAAGCATAATTCATGGTTTATGAGTAATAGTAGACTTGCATTTATGGTTCAAAAATTAAAGAGAACAAAATACAGAACCAAGACTACCAAGTAGAGTTAAATGAGCAACCTTTTCGATGTTTTCTCTAATGGCATACTTGCAGGCTCTCTGGCAGATTTCTGTTATATCAGCACCACTGAAACCATGAGTGTACTTGGCAAGAGCCATCAAGTCGACATCTTTGGCAACAGGAGACTTCCGAAGGCAAGCTTTGAATATCTGGTGGCGCGAAGCTTCATCAGGCAATGGAATATAAATTAACTGGTCGAGACGGCCAGGACGAAGCAAAGCTGGATCTATGATGTCTGGCCTATTTGTTGCTCCAATAATGAAAACAGTTTTCTTGGCAGACATGCCGTCCATCTCTGTCAAGAGCTGGTTGAGAACTCTATCAGCTGCACCTCCTGCATCTCCAACACTGCTGCCTCTCTATAATGTAATAAACAGAAGATACTAGTGAGTTAAGAACAAGTTCAAGAGAAAAAAAAATTTAAAACGAAGAAAAATACTACTCAGATAACATACCTGTGTAGCAATTGAATCAAGCTCATCAAAGAAGAGGACACATGGCGCGGACTGGCGAGCCTTATCAAATATTTCTCTCACATTTGCTTCGCTCTCACCAAACCACATAGTGAGCAATTCTGGGCCTTTAATGCTGATAAAGTTAGCTTGACATTCATTAGCAATTGCCTTGGCTAACAAAGTCTTCCCACAGCCAGGAGGTCCATAGAACAATACACCCTTGGAAGGAGACATTCCAAATTTTTCAAACTTCTCAGGATGCTCCACAGGATATTGAACAGTCTTCAATAAACAACAGAGAGAGTTGGTGAAATCAGTCTGCAATGAGTTAAACCGTAAGTAAAAAAAAAAAGTAAGGGAGGACGATATATTTACTTCCTGCAACTCTCTCTTCACAGTTTCAAGGCCACCAATGTCACCCCAGCTGACATTTGGCACTTCAACTACCTGCACAATAGAGAAGTCACAGGCATATAAAAGTTTACACCAAATGTATAGTGTATCGTGCATTGATTTATGAAAAATAACCAGGAAAATATGATAAATTGAACACTTACTGTTTCACGAAGTGCTGATGGATTGCTTGTTCCAAGAGCAGTTTTGAAATGTTCATTTGTAACGGCCATGGAGTTCAAAATCTCAGCATCTATGGTTTCATCTTCCAAGTCAATAATATCCATCTTTTCACGGATGCATTGAAGGGCAGCTTCAGTGCAAAGAGCAGCAAGATCAGCTCCAACATAACCATGAGTGTCTTTAGCAACTCTTTCCAAGTCAACCTGCAATGAATGATATTAATTTGACTGGAAAAAGCTTCGGCTAAAAAAACAAGGAAAAACAGTTATGCTGTTAATTTGCCCATCATACATCTTCAGCTAGCTTCATGTTCTTGGTATGAATGCGGAGAACCTCAAGTCTTCCAACCTCATCAGGCACACCAATATCGATTTCCCTATCAAACCTTCCAAACCTTCTGAGAGCTGGGTCAATGCTATTTGGTCTATTAGTTGCTCCTATAACTATCACATGAGCACGAGCTTTCAAACCATCCATGAGAGTCAAAAGTTGAGAAACAATGCGTCTTTCAACCTCACCGTGAGTTTTCTCACGTTTTGGTGCAATGGAGTCAATCTCATCAATGAAGATAATGGAAGGAGCATTCTTCTCTGCTTCTTCAAAAGCTTTCCTAAGGTTACTCTCACTTTCTCCAGCCAACTTGGACATGATCTCTGGGCCATTTATGCAGAAGAAAAATGCACCTGTCTCATTTGCAACAGCCCTGGCTATAAGTGTTTTGCCAGATCCAGGAGGCCCATAAAGTAAAATCCCTTTTGGAGGCTTCACACCAATAGATTTGAAAATTTGGGGATGCCTGAGTGGAAGCTCTACTAACTCTCGAATCTGAGCCATCTGCTTTCTCACGCCTCCAACATCATCATACCCAACTTCATCGAGTCTATTCTCATCCTCCCTCTTTATCGGTTCACCTTCACAGTAGATCTCTGTGTCAGGAGCAACAACACAATATTCTGCTGGATCAGTCTCTATAACCTTGAATTCAACACTTCTCATGCCTCCTCTAACAAGAAATAGATCCCCTTTTCTTACAGGGCGATATGCGTCAAGAAAATATGCTGCAAAAAAGGAAGAGGAGGTAGATACTATACAACAACAACAACAACAAGCCTTAATTCCACTAGGTGGAGTCGGCTACATGAATCCTTCGTCTCCATTGTGTCCTATTATGTGTCAAATTCTCATCTAATTCAAGTATACTAAGATCATTTTTTATACATCTTAATCAAGTCTTTTTAGATCTACCTCTACCTTTCTTAACATAAGACAAATCTAACTCTCTCTAATCATCGGACGGGCCGACGCTTTATGTGGCCAAACCATCTAGGCTCTCCCTAATCTTATCTACCTCTGGAGCTACTCCAACTTTTTCCCGAACATACTCATTTTGCATTCTATCTCTCAGAGTAAAGCCACTCATCCACTTATCTACCACTGGAGGTATATACTATGTAATAGGAATTTAGAAAGATAACTTCAGTTATCTAAGTCAGTTGTCATTAGCAGGTATAGACAATACATCAACGTTATAACAAATAAAAAGTATGTATTTATACAACAACAACAAGAACAACAAGCCTTTATCTCACTATGTGGGGTCGGTTATATGAAGCCTTCTTCTCCATTGTGTCCTATTAGGTTATACATCCTAATCAAGTCTTTTTAGGTCTACCTCTACTTTTCTTAACATAAGGTAAATCTAATACATCTACTCTCCTAACTGGGTCACTGGACGGCCTACGCTTCCATAAAATTTAAACTTGAGAAGTTATTGCGGAACTGCTCAGCAACTGCCATGATTTTCTTGTCTTCGTGAAGTAAAATAATACAATCAATCCTATTTCTGATGACAGCAATCTAAATGCACACATGACTTTCTTAGACAACATTCAAAAGACTTAACAGGTTCTAAAGATTAATCTGAGTATGATCCAAAACTATCCAACAAACACAAACTGGTAGAAATGTATAAATAAACCAGTAACTTCAATTGCATGTGAAGTACAGTAACCCAATATTACAGAAGAAGTTGAGGAGAACATATCATTATCAATAGTTATTCCAAAGCCATGATGATTCCCTGACACACCAACTCACACAGATTCTCTCAACTGTGCTTCATTAATAGTTCTAAAAGATCTTGAAAATAAGATACCTTCAAGTATTCAATACAAATTGATATTTGATAGCTTACATGATAACTTCAATGGAGATCAAAAACTAAAATTGTTTGAGTGAATTTACAATTAAATACTATTAATAGCAATAAAAAGCGAGTATCGCCGGATATTACATGATTATATTTCAAAAACCAATTACTCCAAGCTTCGCAACCCCAAGTTAAAAATGAAGTTCTTTTATTACCACAAAAGCTATCTTCTTTTAGGTTTCGTTTGGGAGGGCTTTTTTAGTGCGTTTTGCTTTTGAGAGAGTGAATTTTTAATTTTGATATCCGTTTGAATAGTGTGCTTTTTGAAACTGCGTTTTAGCTCCATTTCACTGAAAACTCCGTTTAGCCTTTCAAAAGACACTATTCGGAAATACTTTAAACCAGAACTTCACTCAAAAGTTTAGCCAAACGAAGCCTTAGTTGAATGAGTTTGGGAGAAGCTGAATATTAATGATCAATTTAAGGAGATTCAAAAACCCTTCTACAAGGAAGCAAATTTAACCAAGTACACTGAGATTTATGCCCCAAAGTTAAAATTGAAGTATAAAACAAATAGATACTCCAAAAATATAGGGTGCCTCAATTATTACTGTGTTATAAAAGACTTACGCTTCAAATAAGCATCAAACAAGTTCCCTGTAACACCTTCAATGGTATCATCAATGGGCAAGATGTGAACACGATTTCCATATTTGACATCAGAGCATTGATGAACGGAAACTACATCACCAAGCTTCACCCTAAGGTTGGATCTGACAACCTTATTCATTCTAATCTTAGGCTCTTCGCAATTATCATCGGCAAGTGCAATGCAGATTGTATCTCTTCGCTTTTTCCCCTGAAATACAAACAATCAGGAGTTAAACAGCTAACAAAATGAAGAAACATAAGATCAAATTGTGCAAAATCATCTTAATTTCTATTTGACTGAGTGAAAAATGTTTGCAACAGATGGTTTCTTATACGTACTTAGAAAATTCTAGCGGAATTTAATCCAGAAATGAGACTATTAAGTCCGCATATAGGATACCATCTCTCAGCGTTAACCTGGTAGACCAGGCTGCAATACCATTCCAATCAGCGATAAATTAGAGAAACCCAACCATGGAAAATACCCCACCATGAACACAAAATCTAAATATAAACCCTAGATAGAAACAGTAATGCTACAAAAAAACAAGCCTGGAGAAAACCAAACAAAATCGAAAATAACGCAAAAAATCTAGAATTAAGTGAAAAGTAGTTACTTTCAAGAGGATGGTATCTCCCCGAAACATCTGCAGCTTTTCCATCGTCAGCGGATTCAGGGAGACAACGGAATTATCATCATTAACAGCCTCGTCAACGATCAGGCGGTTCAG
>CM038215.1:169043768-169181268 GCA_021442155.1 Cymbidium sinense
TTTACTAAATCTAGAGATTTACTAAATTCTACTTGAAATAAATTCTTATCAATAAGGATATATTATTTACATTAAAATTACCACTACCATCCAAGGGCAGTTCAATAATTTCATATGCTACTTAATGTTTTCTAACGAATCAAAAGAGGCAACGTCCCTCCTTTCGTGTTAAGCGAGAGACCAACTACATATATACAATTTTTTTGGGAATTTTTTAAAAATAAGTATCGTTATAAACTTAATTAAGGAATTAAGTATCATTAAAAAAAATTAGAAATAAGTATATTTTAAAGAATTATATAAATTTATATTAAGTTAATGTTATTGTTCTAATAAAATAAATAATTTCATAATTTATTCTTCCTTTGTTTTATCCTTTTATTATGACTCTAAGCCTTTTTTTAATTATCTTATCTCTATTTACATTGCTAACATTTGTTCTATCTTCTCCTTTAAATTTTTCATCTAATAATATATTGATGATTTTTACATTAAAATTAGCTTAAAATGATAAGATAGAAAATATTTTATCTATTGATATGGCACTTAAAATACTACTAGTGAAACACGAATCTTGATGTTAAGCAAAGCGATCCAACTGAGATCAAGCACTTAAAATATCATTGGAAACTTTGAGATAGTTAAATTCTAAAAGCTCTCAAATATAAGTGTTTATAGTCAAATCGGCGTCTGGCCGGGTTAACAAGCCAAAGATCTTATAATTGACTTCATTTGAGCATTCAAATACACAAAATACATCATATGATCAAGAATCATCAAGCCGTCCGATGGAGTGAGTGGTTGGTTTGCATGTATTTACAGAGACGCCACTCCTCCAATCTATAAATAGCCCTCATTCCTCCTCTATGAGAGGAGGCCAAAGAGAGAGGAGAGAGCTCAAGATCCTCCAAGCACAATCGTCTACCACTGACGGTCGTCAACCGCCACCGCCACCAGCGATCTCGCCGTCGTCGACCACTATTGCGGTCATCATCACCGCCGTATTGGTCATTGTCAACATTATCGTCATATCGCCGTCAACTATCGACTATCGTCACATCGCGTCAACATCATCGCACATCGTCATCATCATCGTCAAGACGTCATCATCGTTCATCGTTATTACTAGACTATTGTCCCTTTCTATACAATTGTAATCCCGGTGTCGGAAGATCTTGTACTCAAAATACATAGTGGAAGCTTTTCTTGGGCAGCCGTGGTTTTCCCTCTTTTGAGGTTTTCACGTAAAATTCTGAGTTTATTATTCACTCTTTAAATACACGTGTGTGTCTTTGGATTTCACAAATAAGTAAACTTTTACTCTCGCTGGTTTTCAGCGCAGTTTGGCGTCTGTGAAAAAAATCACAATTCTGTGAACACCCCGTTATGGCCAATAGGCAGCACTCGTAACAGCCTCCGCTCCAACTCCCGCTCACTCAAAACCAATCCTTGAACCAAGGACACCACTTCGCCTCACTTCCCGATAGGCGTGACCTGTCGAGGCGTGTAAAATCTCTTTAGAAGATCGTGTCGCGAATGGAAGAGTCTCAAAATGAGATGATCCGACTTTTCGAGGAACTACCACTACCGTGAAAATACATCTCCCAGATCGATCGTTAGTGGGAGGTCAAATGCTAATTTCTTGTGAAGTTCCCGAGGCAGTGATCTCTCCGATCTGCTAGTTCTCTCATCATCATCGACTCAACTACTAATCCACCAATTATTATTGGTAGCTTGACACATTCTCATCCTGACCCCACTCATCATGTTATATCGTATGATGCTTAATGGGCAATTTCACCTCAAGATAAATCATCTTCCCCTCATGGCTATGAGGAATCTCACCTTTAGGCAGCTATTCTTCAACATCCTATTCAGTGGGTTTCAAGCTTAGAACATTGATTCTATGATGGGCGACGACCACATGAACACATCGACCATTACAGACTATCATGCATATCCAACGAGCTCACACCTTTGCTTTTGTCTTTCTATTACCCTCAAGGGAGCTCGCAGTTACTCCCTTCCAAGGGAATCCATCCATACCTTTGATGAACTGCCAAGATTTTTGTAGAGCAGTTCATTGCAAATGAGGATCATTAAAGATTCCTCCCATCTCTCCGCATTATCAAAATGAGGTGAATCACTTAAGAATACTTCAGAGGTTCTCCTTAGAAGCTTATACACGAGTAGACCCCAACTATTAGAGGAGTTTTCTTGGAGGACTCGTCAGGCCTTTTACTGTCAAACGAGATACGTGCTCATATCACTTGGTTCATCGTGTGGAAGCACAAATCTCTGCTGATGAGGCTATTACTGCCCACCGCAAATAATTTGAGCAATCTACAGGAAAATATAAAAGCACCCCAGGGAATGTGGATTGATAGTCCTATCAAAAGAAGCAACAAGGCAATCGTGATCTCCCTCCACGACCCCCATATCAACGACATGAACCACGGCTCGAAAAGGAATACACGCCGCTGAACACATCTTGTGTTAACCTCCTAATGGCTATTCGAGATGAAGAAAATATCAAGTGGCCGCATCCACTGAAACCAAATTCAAATCGGGGCAATATTGTCACTTCCATCAGTGGACATAACTTGAGGCATGCAAACAACTCAAAGAAGAAATTGAGGCTCATTCAAGATATCGATTTGTGAAGAATTTCAATCAAACAAACATACCTCCAACGGGGCAACCGGACAATCATCACGAAACAACAAAATAATCATCTGGAAATTGAAACAATCGCAGGAGGACCAATACTATCTAATCAAGTTCTCATTACCATCTCTGAAGAGCTGGAGTTAAAGAAGTCTCGTACTGATCATTCCATCACTTTTAATGACTCGGACTTAGAAGGAGTACATGTTCCTCATCAAGATCCACTTGTCATCGGCGAGGATCTGACCCATGCTATAATGTTAAGAGAATTTTGATTGACAATGGGAGTTCGTTGATGTCTTATTTTACTCCACATTTCTTAACATGGGCTGGTTGGGAAAAGCTCCAACCCCGGGACCATTTATCGGGTTTGATAATGCAGTAGAGGGACAATCACCCTTCTGTTGTCCTTGGTGAATTTCCTCGACAAGTGATTTAATCCAATTCATGGTGGTCAAAGTCGATTCGACATATAAATCTTTGGAAGGCCCCTCCAATCAATTTTTGCATCACTTTAGTATCTCATCTTAAGATGAAATTTCCAACCCGTTGGAGTTGGGGTGTCGTGAAATCAGCAGATATCATCATGTTACCTGAATAAGCTCAACGCCCTTCTATGACCTTTCAAGATTTTAATTTTGAGATGAAGAAGTACCCAAAGCTTCTAGAAGACTCTCTGTTATTATCGGATGACCAACCACCGAGCGGTGCAAGTGGGATCTGCTCTCGGAAAGAACAAAGGGAAAAATACATAGACTTCTTGAAATCAAGACATCTTGCTTGAGATATCGGGGTTGACCCAATGTGATCATGCACTCCTCAAGATCGATCCGACATTCAAACCGATCATCCAAGAAGCGAAGTTTTGCACGATCGCCTCCTATTGAGCAAGTTAACAAGCTTCAGAAGCGGGATTCATCTGAGAGGTACATTACCCTACATGGCTAGCAAATGTTGTCATGGTTAAGAAAACAAGCGAACATGGAGAATGTGTATTGATTACGACCTCAAAGCTTGCAGAAAGATAGTTTTCCTCTTCTCGAATTGATCGGTTGGTTGATGCTACGTCCGGACATCAAATGCTCGATTTTTTTGGATGCTTACTCGGTTACAACCAAATAAAAATAAAGGATGAAGAAGCTACAACATTTCAAACATATAAAGGTTTATATTGTTACCAAGTTATGCCATTTGGTTAAAAAATCGGTCTTTATCACTTATGAATAAGGTCTTTAAAGACTATTAGGCATGATGGTATATGTGGATGACATGTTAGTGAAAAGCTTGAAGAATCATATTTCGACTTAGAAATATGCTTTAACCTTCTTTTACGTTATAACATGCGACTTAACTTCGACCAAATGTGCTTTTGGGGTTATGTCGGAAAATTTCTTGGATTTATGGTAACCCGTGGGATAGAGGCCAACCGAGAAAATCAAAGCTCTCAAAAATATGACTCCCAAGAATATTAAGGAAGTTCAACATTTGAATGGACAAATTGCTCGTTATCCTTCAGCCCCATTGGGATAGATACTTGCCATTCTTTAAAATATTAAAGGAGCTAAAAATAATAATTTTCAATGGATGATGAATGTCACTGCTTTGACTAAGAGTATTTAGCATCTCCACCCCTACTATCCAAGCCTATTCAAGGAGAGATGTTATACTTATATCTCGTCTCTTCCACGTGATAAGCTCGGTTTTTTTAGTGAGAAGAAAGTGGGATACAACCAATTTATTATGTCAGAAAATTCTCTAATATAGAAAGTCGTTATCCACTTGCGATAAGGTGGCTCGCTTTAGTTTTCTGTGCAAAATTGCATCCCTTCCAAGCTCACACTATCGGCTTTACACTCATTTACCATTAAGGGCCATCCTACGACTAGAATCAGGTTAATCAAGTGGTCCAGAATTGGAGAGTTTGATATAAATTTTCTACCTGCTATAAAGTCTCAAGTACTGCAGACTTTATAGTGGAATGCCCCCAACTCAGAGGAGCTATCTACATGCCTCGTCTCCTCAATGGACCCTCTATGTTGATGGAGCTTGAAACGGTCTTTGGTCAGAATCTTACTTATTTCCCCAGAATACCTTAGAGTATGGACTTACTAAAATTCTCAACTAATAATATGGTGAATATGAGGCTCTCATAGCAGGGTTGAGACTTGCCATTGATTGTGAAGCTCAAGACTTAGTGATACACACTGACTCTCAACTTGTCGCCTCCCAAGTTGAGGGAAACTTTAATGCTCATAATCCCAGTGACCTGATACCTCACTTGGTGAAGTCTCTTCTTGCCCATTTCAAGACACATCAAATCATTCACATCGAGAGAAGAATACTCGAGCTCACTTCTAAGCTTGCTTCATCTACTTTGGGATCTTTAAGAAGGCATGTTGAAGATATATTTTCAGTATCCAAGGGTCATGGGTAATTCAAGCAATTGATGAGATAAAGGAACATTCGTGGATGGACCCCATCTATCTTTTCTACAAGAAGGAACCCTTCAGACCCAACCACTTTCATCTGAAGACAAGCTTCAAACTTTACTATTATGAGGTGAACTATACAACGAGCTTTTTACGGACCGTACCTCAAATGCCTCTCACCTTGAGGGGTGCATTAGAGAGGTTCACTGGATATGTGGAGAACACCTAGGAGGAAGGCTAGCCCTTAAAATTATAAGGCAAGGGTTCTATTGGCCTCTGATGAAACAAGAGGCCTTGAGTTCACAAAAAATGTGCAAGTTGTGGGTTGCACTCTAACCTCTCTCACATGTGCGCAGCTCTCATCCCTTCAAAGCCCGTGGCCTTTTGCTCGATGGGGATTGATATCATGGGACCTTTTAGATAGCATCAGGGCAACGAAAGTTCATCATTTTAGCCGTCTACTTCACTAAATGGGCGGAAGCCGAACCACTCGTTAAAATTACGGAGGCAAATGCTAAACAATTTGTTTGGAAAAATATAGTATGTCGATTCGGTCTTCCTAGATCATCACGACAACGAACTCAATTTCTTGGAAAAGTCTTTACATCCTTTTGCAAAGATCTTCACATTCAATTTCGCATGTTTGTAGCACATCCTCAACTACAGGCAGTTGCTACCAACAAGACTATACTCAAAGGACTAAAACGTCTGAAGGCGGGGCAATGGGTTGATGAGCTTTCTAATGTTCTTTGGGCTTACCGCATTCACCGGTGAGACACCGTATAACTTGTGTTTGACATGCTATTATACCAGTAGATATCGGGTTCCAAGTCCAAGAGTTCAATTATTCAATCATGATGAATGAAGAAAAACTTTGACGGACTACTCCCAAACTTCGTGACATGGCTACTTGATTTCTATCACCAAGGGTAGCTTCATGAGAAGAGTAAAACCTCATCCATATCTGTGGTGACTTGGTCCTACAAGTCTCAAGCTGCGGGCAAAGGCCCTCAAAATAAACTCTCACCTCTTTGGGATGGCCCATATGTGGTTATAGCTATGGTGAAGCCAGAACTTTCAAGCTCAAGGATTGAGAGGAAAAACTTTACCTCGAACTTGGAACGAGAATCTCAAAAATATTATCGGTAATTTCTATTGCATAATTATCACTTTTATTTTATCGTTTATCATTTCCTCTTCATGTAGCCAACCCACTTAGTGGGATAAAGACTTGTTGTTATTGTTGTTGTTGTCATTTCTCTTAAAACTCATATGTGTTAAAATCTTATGATTATATCGAACTTATCGAGTAATGAATTTATAGCTTTCTTCTTACAAACTTGTTTCTTCTTCATTTAATCCTCCCACTTGAGAAAATATACACGTTATATCTCAATCGGGCATGATCAATCCCAAGGGGACTTTCCGACCTCTTCCACGGTCGGCAAAGACTCACAAACAACAGGATAGGTCAAAAGGTCCTTGGTGGACTCTCACGACCTCTTCCATACAGTTGCGTCATGTGAAAACTACAACAACATGATAGGTCAAAAGGTCCTGTGGACTCTCGACCTCTTCCATACAGTTAACGTCATCATCAACCTAGGATAGGTTAAGGTCCTTGGTGGACTCCTCACGACCTCTTCCATAAGTTGCGCGTCAATCGACAAACAACCTGATAGGTCAAAATCACGCGAATTCAACCTCATCCGTAGAGTTAGCGTCGTCGAATAATATTACCAATTACATAGGTAAAAAATAAAATAAGCGTATCATCTAAAAAAAAATATTAGCATTAAATGATATAAGAAAGAATCAAGATTCGATACACTAATAACAATACATAAAAAAAAAGCATCCTCAAGTGATGCTACATCATATCGTTGGTGATATCGTCCTCCTCACCACTAGGAGATACTCCTTGGACTCACTCCCAACTCTTTCATCTCCTAAATCAGACGAAGAGTCTTCAGATACTTGGCTGGGAGATAGATCCTCAATACTAGCTCCAGTCTTGCGATGTACTAAGCGGATTCCTTTTAGGAACCCTCGGATGAAGCCCTCCTCTAAACATTGGTGCTCCAAGTCCTTCACTTCAACATCAAGTATATGATTACGAGCTTCCACGAACATGGTCTTAGTGTACCAGATAAGCCAGGAGTTCTTAAAGTCTTCCACCTTCAAGGAGATTTCATTTGCTTCCGCTTACATTATATGCTCCTTCTCGGAAAGCGATCTTGTAATGCTTTCTTCTCCAATTGAGCTCTCTTCTCATTTGTGCCTTGAGTCTTTTCTCTTTGAGAGTCTCATCCTCACCTCAATCAGCTCATCACGAGTGAGCTCCACCTCGACCGGAGAGAAAGAGAAGTCGACATGTTGCTAGCTCATTCGCATCGATCCTCCAAAGTCGCCACTTCTTTGGCTTTAATACTCATCTTTTCATACTGTAGATATTTTATCTTCACAAATTCAGTATTCCACTCATCTAAAACCAAATGAGCCATCGCCTAATGTTTGAGTTACCTATAAAGAAAAAAAATCATCATAAATATTACAAAAAAAGAAGAAGAAGAAAAGAAGAAAGAAGGAGACAAGCAATTCATCACCGTTGATGCCAATACATATGTGATTTAACACCTCTTCTTGAGAATGTGGCTTGAACGAACTCCCCATCATGAGTTGAAACTAAACTCTCGAGGTCAACGAACATCTTCTTCATAGATATCCCGTAGTCACTTGATGTCTTCTTTTTCTTTAGGGAAGAAACATTGCCACCACGATTTTGTGGCTTCTTGAAAGAACCCTATGAATATGAGGAGACCTTTCATCACCTTTACTTGACCTCTTTAATGGAAAAGAATGAGATCTCCACACGATAGAAAGGCCAACCTTGAACATTCTATCTTCAACTATATATTTTTGATGTGGCGTAACTCATGTTGCAAGCTTCCTACATCGAGGATATTAAGAGTTGCCGATCTCATTCTCCAACAGAATGGATGGAAGGTCATTCAATCTTCCCCATCTCTCGGAAGGCCCCACTCATTTTTCACAAAAGAATCCATTAAACCAATTTCTAGATTGATCCCGTGCTGAAAATTCTATCCAATTCTTTATAGTCCAATAAGAAACACGTCCTTGGGTATCACATGTAAATCTACACATTCGACACAAGTATTTGATGTTCAAAGTAACACCAGCTCTCTGAAGTGATAGCGATGACCAACGATGATTAAAGCTCGAAATGAAAAGCGTGACAAAGCTACACCACATATTTTGAATATCTCAATCAACTCGGGAGCCAAAGGGAATCGATCCATGAAGAATCATCTCGAAGCGATTAAAGTACCACGGTGGAGGTGACAACTCGATCAGACTTTTTGGCAATAATGGCCACCAACTCATTAGGGAAGAAAAACTTTCTGCGGAACACCATTAAACTATCTGATGTGATAGTGGATGGTATATCGTCTGTAGCCGTCACACTATGGGTTTTCTTCTGGCCATCACCATGTGAAAATACATAATAAATAAAGAGGGAGAAATGACAAAAATTTGAGAATTTTGTAAAAGCAACTCACTCACCCCAACAGGCGCTCTCCTTTTTTGACTCTCTCTCACGGATAGCTTGATAAAATTTTTTGCCTACGATCGACAAAAGGATACACATACATATGAGAAAAAGACAAAAAAAAAGAGAGAGAAGATATTCCCCTCTGATGATGCTCATAAATTACACCAAACTTTACGAGTCGTTTGAACGATAGTTCCTAGCTAACGCTCCCTCGCCATCTTGGCGGTTATCAACTGCTGAATCATCCATTAAAGTCGCGAGAAATCAAATTTCCTAATAGAAAAAGTTGGAACCGCGGGACTTGATCGCCTCGAGCAGGACGGTCGACGAGGTCACACGCCTTCGATGGAAAACGAAACCGACGTAAGTACTCGAACGCCTCCAAACTTGAAAGGTCCGACGAGGTCGGTTGATGCCTCTTCGAGAAAACGACGTAGGGCCTTGATCGCTTCCAAACCGACGGTCCGACGAGGCCGATGACGCCTCTTCGAGGGAAAACCGAACAACGACGTAGTACGGTAATCGCTTCAAACCCGGACGGTCCGACGAGGCCGGTTGACGCCTTTTTCGAGGGAAAATCAACAGACGTAAGTACGCGCCTGACCTCCAAACGAACCTCATTCAAGAAGAAGAGAAGCTAAAGTGTGCCTTCTCCTTGGCCCTGGGGGTTTTATAGACTTTCAGGCAAAGGGTAAAACCGCCAAAACCGCTGAAAAAAAAAACCGTTGAAGCCGTTCATAGCTCGCGCCGATGCCATCCTCAGGTCGAATGCCCGGTCAAGAAACTGTGCCCGAAGGGCCAAGATCGCGGTTTGCCGAACCGCTGTATCGTCGCATCGGGCCCGGCATCAACCGATGTCCACAACCGCCGGCCCACTCAGCAACCTTCGGCTCGCGGGCGAATCCTGAAGGCCAGATTTGGCCATAACCGCCGGCCCACTCCCGCTCCGGTCATGGATCCCACAGCCTGGCACGCCAGATTCGCCAACCGCCGTCAGCTAACCGCCAGCTCCGCGGCATTAATCGCCGCCCACGCACCGTGAAATCTTCGCCATGCGTTAACTCCGAGCCGCCAAGATCACCATGCCGACCACGCAGACACCGACCAAGGTCTGCTCATGACCCGCAATGACCGCTCGACGGCCTTCATTCGTAGCCTGGGCCCATTGTGGTGCTCGCCCCATACACTCGGGACTCAAGCTCGTATGATCAAAAGCCAGAATTCGAAATCTCATGCCCGATACTTATACTATGCATCTACATGCTCTAGTCATAATCTTGTGCTCCTATGAAGATTTATTCTCTCAAAATGTGTAGTTAATGGACCCCCAAATATCACTAAAGAATTTGCTATTTTCAAGTATTTGACATATATTTTTAGATGATTGAAATAATGTCATCCAAAAATAGGGGGCAACTGATATGACACTTAAAATACTACTACAAGCACAATCTTGATGTTAAAAAAGCAAGTTGATCCAAGTTGAAACCTGAGATCAAGCTAAAATATCATTGGAAATTTTGAGACATCGCTAAATTCTAAAATGCTCTCAAATATGGAGTGTTTATATAAATCGAAGCGTCTCGAAGTGGTTCCAACAAGCCAAAGATCTTACAATTCGACTTCATTTGAGCATTCAAATACACAAAATACATCATATGATCAAGGAATCATCATGATGTCCAGGAGTGGTTGGATTTTGCATGAATTCTGAGATGCCAATTCTCATATAAATACCTCATTCTCATATGAGGCTGCAAGAGGAGAGAGCTCTAAAGATCCTCCAAGCACAATCGTCGCCACTGACGGATCACCGTGCCGCCGTCCGCCGCCGCCGCCGTCCGCCACCGCCATCGCCATCGTACCCATCGTTGCCGCCATCATCACCACCACTATCATCGGCCATCGCTACCATTGTTGTCAACATCATCGCTAACATCGTCAACATTATTGTCAACATCGTGCCAACATCGTAACATTGCCAATATCGTAAATATCGCGATCAACATTGTCGTCATCGTTGCCAACATTGCTTAATATCGCCGAACATCGTTCAACATGCCTATTACTACAAGAATGTCCTTTTCTCACATAATCAGAATCGAGATGGAAGATCTTGTACTCAAAATATACATAGTGGAAGCTTTCTCTGCCAGTGATTTTTTTTTCCTCTTTCGAGGTTTTCACGTAAAAAAATGAGTTTTATTATTCATTAAATACAGATGTGGATTAACAAACTTGCAAAACTTTTACTCTACCGCAATTGTAGCATAACAATATGTAGCCCTATCTTCTTAATTAATGAGAAGAGTGAGACTGTAATTTTAAAACAAAGTGGGTTATTTTAATTGAAATAGTGCCATATTTTTTTCTTACATAAAAAATATCTCAACTCTTTTAACTATGTGTGTCATGTATATTATTATTGAGTTAACATTTGATTTATATTTACCCCTACAAAAATTTTTAATATGCAACAATTATATTTTGAGATCATTAAGATATCTAAATTGTTAGAAATTTGAATCGATTATAAACATTTCTTTACTCATACATAAATATAATTGTATAAACTCATAAACTCAAGATCTTGAACAAAATGATTTTCACAAAACTTCATAAGAAATAAATCACATACCTTGATTTGTCATGAGTTCTTTTGATTTGAAACTAGGGTTTCTCTTTCACCCAAATGTTCTTCATGTAATCATCTTAATGGAGACACTTGCAAATTAAATAGAAGGAGAATGATAGTTTCTCTATGAATGATACTTATTTGATCAAACATTCCATAAACGATCGATCAAACTCTCTCTTGACCAATGAGATTTACGTACATAATTAATTATTAAATAGTAAACTGAATAATAATTAATGTGGGCCACACTTAAGATTAAATTACATAATTCTTACGTAAATACCTAAATTATATAATCAAATAAACAAAAGTTTTTTAAATTATTTTGAGATTTTATATATAAATTGATATATATATATATATATATATATATATATATATATATATATATATATATATATATATATATATATATATATATACAATAACAATAGAGAGAGAGAGAGATCTAAAACAGAGCTCATTGATACTTACTCTAATGGTCAATGACAACAATCATTATCACTCTATGATTCAAACATGGGGACATATTTATCATTTAAAAAATAGAACAATAAAAAAAATACATTGGACATGGCAATAGACTTATATCTTAAAATTTAAAGACCATATATAGCAATTATTTAAATTAAATAGATACACTCTTGATGCATTGATCAAAACATGAGGACACATTTATCATTTAAAAAAATACAACAAAAAATGCATATTGGACATGGCAATATACTTTTATATCTTAAAATTTAAAGACCATATATAGAAATTATTTAAATTAAATAGATACACTCTTGATGCATTGATCTAATCATATTTATCATTTAAAAAATAGAACACAAAATACATTGGATATGTTTTAGACTTTATATCTTAAAATTTAAAGACCATATATAGCAATTATTTAAATTAAATAGATATGAAACTATATATATGCTTAAATTACACATAAATAAAAATATATTTAAATTCATTAAAAATTTAAACTCTATTAAAAATAGTTGCATTATATTATAGCTTGTTAGCTTAAACCTAAGAAATTTGATTCTTTGGTAAGAAAATTAAAAATAATAACTCCACTTCATGCCTAATATTTACCCTAAGACCATTAACAAAATTACTTTCTATGTATCAATCATTATTAACATAATTAATTCTAGAGACTATGTCTTCAAAAGTATTTTAAGTATTTAGTGACTAGTGGACAACCCTAATTAAGAGTTAGTAATTTTTCTAGCAATTTGTTATCATATTATCTATAATATTTATTTCTTAATGGTTCCTTTAATTTATTATCAAAAAAGAAAAAATTCTCTTTATATACCATACTCTTTAGCTAGTATGTTGGTTCAATAAATTTTAAAATACATGCTAATTTTATTTAGCAAAGTAGTCTTAATATGATTATTCATTCAATTTTATTAAAAAAAACATCTATTTGTACTAATCATTCCAAAATTTATTTGAATTGGATTCTTTATAACTTCAATTTTAACTTTCTTGAATAAATAATTAAACTCATCAATATTCTAATAATGATTATCTCCTCCTCCTTCAACCTTATATTTTATTGGTTTCTTATTAGGTCTTTTTTCCCCTAAAGTTTTGATTAGAATCATCTTCAACTACACTAAATATATATATAAAAAATATATACAATAAGGCATGTATTGTTTGGGGATTTACACACATATCACATAATTCTTATGTATTTATATGTCTAACACTTAAAGTGATATTTACATCTAACACTTTATGAAAAATATTCATTTTTTAAAAATAAAAAAGTGAATAAAATGATATTTTTGATGTGATATTAAAGATTAGGGTGTTATATATATAAAAATTAAAGTTTAAATATTAGATATGTAAATAAATAAGAATTATGTGGTATGTACGTAAATCCCCCGTATTATTTACATACGTAAACTACCACCTACCCATCCAAGGGCAGTTCAGTAATTTCATAATTAAACGTTTTCTAACGAATCAAAAGAGGCAACGTCCCTCCTTTCGTGTTAAGCGAGAGACCAACTACATATATACATTTTTTTTTTTCACTTCAGAGTTGGTGAAATGTTTATTAATGGAAATTTCTTCTTACTAATTTTATTTTCTGATAAATTTATAATTATCCGTCCCAAATGGCTCCTCCTCTCCGTCTTTATATAATGCCCCCACTCTCAAACTCGTGAACACATCTTTCCCAACAGAACTTCATACACAATTTAACACCTCAGACAGAAAGGGAGAGAGAGAAACGGCGAGAGAGAGAGAGAGAGAGAGAGAGAGACAGAGAGAGACAGAGAGAGACAGAGAGAGACAGAGAAAGAGAGAGATTGGATGATGGAGAAGAAGTACATAGAAACGTTAGCACTGCTTCTTGGTTTGTTCTCCTTAGCTGCTGGAGTTGATAGAAGCCAATTCCCTCCTGACTTCCTCTTTGGAACAGCCACTTCTTATTATCAGGTCAATCCATGCATATATGCTTCTTAATTATGCTTTGATCTTTTGAATTATATTCTTTAGTAAGATATATATATATATATAAAGAGAGAGAGAGAGAGAGAGAGAGATCTAAAAACTCTAAAGTACTCATTGATACTTACTCAAATGGTCAATGACAACAATCATTATCACTCTTTGATGCATTGATCTAAACATGGGGACATTTATCATTTAAAAAGGGGTTATTTTTAAATTAGCCATAATCCTAATCTTAATTAGCAGTTTAGGCTTGAAATTTTTTTTTTAAGAAGAATTGATTGTTTAATTTAATAATTATTTAAGACCGTAATTTAAAATTTTTTTTTAGATTTTAAATGAGAGAGAAAGAGAGCATTTTATTAATTTTTAATTAATATAATTATTTAAAATATTTAAAATATAATTTAAAATATTTTATAAAATATTTAATAACTAAATATTTATATTTAGTTATTAATTATTTATTTTATAAATATATATATATATATATATTTAAATATATAATTTAAAAATATTTTTAATTATATATATAAATTCATAAATTTATTTAATAATTTTTTTTATTAATTAATATAATTATTTAAAATATATAAATAAATAATTTTTAATAAAAATAAAGAAAGGAATAAATTATATAATATTTTATAAATTCTATAAATAAAGTAATTATATATATATATATATATATATACATATATATATATATATATATTTAAATTATATAAATATTTTGTTATAATAATTTAAAAATATTTAAAAAATATAAAATAAATAATTAGTTTTATATATATACATATTAATTAATTAATTAATTATTTTATATTTATTTATTTAAAATATATAATTAGTTAAATAAATAAATTTTAAATTATATAAATATTTTGTATATATATATAAATATATAATATATATATATATATATATATATACATATATATTTATTCCTTTATTTATTTATTTATAAAAATTATTTATTTTTTATATTTTTTATATTTTTTTATATTTTTTGTTGTTATTATTATTATTATTATTATATATATATATATATATATTAGAATAATATATATATATATATATACATATATATATATATATATATATATATATATATATATATATATATATATATATAATTTATAAAATATTTATATAATTTATTCCTTTCTTTATTTATTTATTAAAAATTATTTATTTATATATTTTAAATATTTTAAATTATATATTAACAAAATTAATAAAAATTATAAATTTTAAATAATTATATTAATTAAAAAAAAGTTATTAAATAAATTTATACATTTATATATATAATTAAAATATTTTTAAATTATATATTTAATTATATATATATATAAATAAATTAATAACTAAATATATAAATATTTAGTTATTAAATATTTTATAAAAAATATTTTAAATTATATATTTTAAATAATTATATTAATTAAAAAAATTAATAAAACCGCTTTCTCTCTCTCTCTCTCTCTCTCTCCCTCTCCCCGTGCTTCCTAAAACAATGGACAACGACGGACACAAACAACGTACAAACTTATAGTCCGTCAAGGCCTATTTTCTTAAGAAAAAATTTTCAAGCCTAAACTGTTAATTAAGATTAGGATTATGCCTAATTTAAAAATAAATCCTTTAAAAAATAGAACACAAAAAATACATTGGACATGGCAATAGACTTTATATCTTAAAATTTAAAGACCATGTATAGCAATTATTTAAATTAAATAGATACACTCTTTAATGCATTGATCTAAACATGGGGACACATTTATCATTTCAAAAATAGAACACAAAAATACATTGGACATGACAATAGACTTTACATCTTAAAATTTAAAGACCATATCTAACAACTATTTAAATTAAATAGATACACTCTTTGATGCATTGATCTAATCACGGGGACGCATTTATTTTAAATATATATATATATATATATATATATATATATATATATATATGATTAAATTACACATAAATAAAAATATATTTAAATTCATTAATAATTTTAAACTCTATTATAAATAGTTGTATTATATTATAGCTTGTTAGCTTAAACCTAAGAAATTTGATTCTTTTGTAAGAAAATTAAAAATAAATGTTATCAAAAATAATTAAAAATAAACCAGGATAAAAAAAAATTTAAAACTTTACATTAAGTTACTATTAGATTATTAAAATTATATATTTTCAAATAGATGATAATAAATATTTGATTTAAGTTGTATATATATAACATTTTAAAGTTTAAAAATTTATTATTCAAGACAACATACTCATGCTAATTTTTTAAAGAGGATTTATATACATAGCCCACAATTTTTATATATATTACATATATAATGCTAAAACTTGTTATTTACAAAAAATATAACATTTTTCCTATAGAAATGTGTATTTCACTTCAAAAAATTAATGATGGTACTATTTTTTGATATAATATTAAAAATTTAGGTGTTATTTATATAAATATTAAAAATTTAGATTTTTGAAATTTTAATAAATTTAAGTTAATAAATAATTATTGACATGTCTATAGCTCTTAGTAATAGGGGAAGAATATTTTAGAGAGAAAGAGAAGAAGGGGGAGGGAAGTGAGTCAAAGACTCTATTATTATTTATATTCTTATTGTTATGTATTGATTGAGCATCACTTTACGTTATGTTATTGAAGTCCAGATATAGCTTTCTACTTAGAAACTTGGTATGTTATAAATTTTCACATCATAAAGGCTTAAGTGCAAAAACTTTTGCCATAAACTCATAATTTTTAATTAGATACAATATTTATAGCTTATAGAATAAGCTGCAAATGATACAAATTCGTCATTAAACTGAGTTACAATCGACAATTCTTCAAACATCGGCAATAAAATTGTTTATTTTTTGTACTAAGAGGTGACATTATTCATTATTTAATTCATTTTACAAATACATTTAGACTTATTTTGATCTTATCATATAAATCCTGACTTCTAAAAAAAAAAAAAATCGTCCCACTTATCCTTTGCTTGTCCGCCAACAATTGCCATTAATGATAAATTAGCATATATTAAGATAAAGTTTACATAAATATCCTTCTAAGTCTAAATAATTACATATATTCTCTTTTCATTTCTCATGAGAGTCATTTTCATCTTTCAATTGTCCATTTCTAATGTAAGGCATATAATCAAAGTTTCATCAACCCAAATTCTTTAAATAAGTACAAAAGAACTAACCCTCTCTCTCTCTCTCTCTCTCTCTCTCTCTCTCTTAATTTGTAATTTATTTTTGTAAATGTAGATTACTTTCATTGAACACTTTGGAATGACAATAATGAATTTTTCCTATAAAAAGATGTGTATTTTTATAGCATTTTTCCTATAAAAAAATATATATTTCACTTTAAAAAGTTAATGTTATACTATTTTTTGATATAATATTAAAATTTTAAGTGTTATTTGTATGAATATTATAATTTATATGTTAATAAATTTAAGTTAATAAATAATTCTTGACATGTCTATAGCTCTTAGTAGTAGGGGAAGAATATTTTCGACAATCGTAAGATGCTCAAACCTTACAACTCTTGATAGTTTTAGAGAGAAAGAGGGGAAGGGGGAGAGAATATAGTCAAAGACTATTATTATTTATATTCTTATTGATATGCTAATTTCCTCTACTGAGCAATATTTATAGCAATACATGACTAATAAAATGTAATAATTGGAAAATTCAAACCGAAAGAAAAAAAAAGAGAGAAATCGTTGCGACGATTAGCCGCAAAAAAGATAAATCGAAAGGGGGGGACTGTGCGTTTGTGAGTGAGGTGTGGCTCCACTCGACATCGAGTCACCGGCCTCAAGGCACCAACGACCAAGAGAGAAGAAGATGGGAGCCCTTGCGAAATAAACGAGCGCCGAGAGAAAGGAGGATCGGGCGGTGGGCTTTGAGGGATTAGAGTAAACTGAGGGAAGAGGGGGGTAAATAAGGAAAGGTAAAGTTTAATTATTATAAACTGAATTTTTTTACTTTTGATTTAAATTATGTTCTATGTAACATAAGAAATCCTAATTCAATTTTGAAATAATTTTTATTAAGTTGGTAAGGAATTGAAATGAAAGATGAAATTTTTTGATGAGGAATAACAAATTTTACAAACTTACATGCATGATTTTTCAATTATATTTCTACAAGCTTATATTTTAATTATGCCTAGAATTATGTAGAAAATAATTATGAGACTCATTTAAATTGAGGATTATGAAAGAGATGGATGTAGTAAGAACCTAATTAATTTTATTTATAGGAAGAGAACATAAATTTCACATTTCCCTATAGTATATATTAAATTCAAGTATTTAAACATTAAATAATTACTTATGAAAAAAATCTTATACATTTACTTGACATTTAGCTTAATAGATGCAAATAATATGTCATATATTATAGTTTATAATAATACAAAAACAACTTTATCTTATGGATTTATAAGTATAAATTTTATGAGGTGAGTAAAAGAAAAATAAATTAATTTAAATAATTAATTGAAAAAAATTAGAAGAAAATATATATAACTGTTTATAAATTATTATGTTACATGCATATTAGTATAACTAAAATTTAAATTTAATAATGAATAAATTGAATTTGATAATTGATAAAGAATTTAGTAAATTATAATATTTTTGATATGAATAGCAATCATCTAATTAAGAATGAAAAATTATTTAGAAATTTATTATCTTTAATGAATTAGTAGAATTATAAATGTTATCATGAGAGGTAGTTATATTTCAATAATTTATACACTTGATAGTTATGACTATTGTTCAAGTTAATGCTTCTAATCATATGAACTTCAGTTAAAGAAAGAAGTTCTAAAGGAAAGGAGATTCAAGATAAATGTTCACATTAAAGTATGTAATTATATTCTTATATTTATAGTAAAAGCATACTTACTTTTCATGTGATGTAATGCATTTGTTCATAGTTATAAATTGCATCTGTACTCCAAAGTGTGATTTATTTTCTTAGTTTCTCCATATTGAATGAACAGCCTTAATGTTAGGTCATATTGTTATTTATGTCATTGCACAGAAATAATTAATTTATTATTTTGAACTGATATTGATAGCTTTATAAATTCTATATTATGAATGTGTATGCCTAAAAGTGGAGTTCACCTCCTAGGCTTGGGGACCAATACAGCGTATGAAAAAGGTAAATGAAAATAGTTACTTATCCTTTGGATGAGTTATGAAAAGGTTTCTTATGGAAAAGGTTTTAGACAACGACTCCTGAAATGGTTGATAAATTATAAAATAAAATTCATAAGAAATGTTCATTTGCATCTACCCCTTATATGTTGGATTGTTGAACTAGATGTTACTTAAAGTTTATGTTTATATTTATAGTAAAACCTATCATGCATATTAATTATGTTTTCTTATTTTATCATAGTGTAAAAGCATAATTTATCAACTGAAAATTTTAATAAATTACAAGTTGTTTATATTTTTCAGGTGTTGACCTTCATGCATGCACCATAAGTCAAGTCGAGCTCACAGTGAATCGATTGGCCAAATCGAGAAATGCACTGACGAGCCAAAATTAGTTGAAATAATTTCTGATCAACCAACAGACTCTGCCATTGCGTTCAGAATGTCAAATTGATCAGAATATGCATATTGCACAATTCGACGGTCAACCAATCAATAAGAGGGGTCGTTGAAGCGCCTACGCGCATATCGAGATGGGGAAGCCATGATATTGCCCAAATGTCCCCCGTTCATGAAATTGATCACTCTGTTTGCTTTGAAATATTAAAATCTATCAAATGAAACTATTTTCACTCAATTCGGATGAATATGCATGAATGTCGAGTAATTAGATACAACAACACGCAAATTGGAGCTGAAATATACTCAACGACTTCAAAAATTAGTCGAAATGACATCTGATCGATGAACGAACTCCTCCATCGCATTCAGAATATTGAAATTGATCAGAATATGCATCTTACATAATTCAAATCACCATCAAGAAGGGTCGCCGATCACACGATATCGAGGTCGAAGCCACGATGCCCAAATGACTTTCGTTCATGAAATTAATTATGTCGTTAGTGTTGAAACACCGAAACCTATTAAATTAGACCGATTCAGACGAGTCTGGGCGAATATCGAGCGATCGGAAGCAAGGATGCACAAATTGAACTCAAATTGACCCCGATTTAACGTCAACTTGAACCAAACGGCCTCTGATCGTGAAACAGACTACGTCGTTACGTTCAGGACATCAAAATAACCTAAAATCGACATATATATTATTTATATAACAATGTTGGCGCAAAAACCCAAATTATGCCTAATTAAAAAAATTAAAAAAAAATATATCCTATACATATCTCCCTTATAACCCTAACCCAAACCTATCCTCCCCAAAAACTCTCCCACAGCCGACCTCTCTCCCAAACTCCCTATCGTGTGATCGGTATCCCTCCCCCCTCAGTCCGTCTCTCTCTCTCCCTCTCCGCCTGTCTCTATGCTATAGTGCTGGGCCGAAGTTTCTCATGAAATAAACCCATCAACACTATAATGGTCATCAGAAGACGACATTGTTCACGCAGGGCTGATCCCAGGTTCATGAAGCACACTGAGTTTGAGCGAATGGCTGGGAGCACTCAGCCTGCTGGCCATGAAGATTTGCATGCACTGGCCTGAGAACCCCCAGATGCTCATGCACGCTTTCGCACCTCTGTTGACTATAAGTAGACACGATTGGCATGACAGAAAATTTCTACTTGCGGGGTACCAGTACATGCCTTTTGGTGATGGAAAATCAGATTGCTTGCATATGTATAAAGTACTTGACACACATTTCTTGGCGGGAAAAATCTATTAGTACCTTCCCCATACACGCCTTTCTCATGGAAAGCAATGGGAAAATCTGTACTTGCATGCATTTGTATAAGTATTTGTACATGCATTTCTTGGCGTTGTGAGAAAATCTATTTCAGCAAGTACCTTAAAGTCTCATACATGCCTTTCTTGGCATGGTGGAAAAGCGCATTGAGGCCGTAATTTATACCACCCATACACGTCTTTCTTGGCGTGATGGGCTAGCCCAACATACCAAGTACTTTATACGGACGATCCGGATGTCCAAACTTCACACCGATGGGGGACCTACTGAATATAAAGCCATGTAATATAAAATTATTATTTTAACTAACATTGGTGTATAAGTACATAACGCCTTTTCTTGTGCAGAAAATTTGTTTAAGTAGGTATTTTAGAGCCTCATACATGCCTTTCTTAGCATGGTGGGATCACACATTCAGACCATGATTTATATCACCATACAGGCCTTTCTTGGCGTGGGTGCCCAAAGATACGAAGTACCTCTATCTGGACGACGCCGCATGTCAAATCTTGTCAAACTTTTACACTAACATTAGGCATAAACTGCTTAATAAAAATTAAACTACAAAGCTAAAATTAATATTTTAACTTGATATTGTAAGTATATAAGTACCTGTACACGCCTTTCTTGGCACGATAGAGAAATCTTTATTACATGTATGTGTTTCAGAGACTCATACACGTCTTTCTTGGTATGGTGGGATGACGCATTCGGTCATGGTGTTTACACCACTCATACATGTCTTTCTTGGCATGGTGGATAGGCCCAGCCCTTCTATTATAGCCCCTATGTGGACGATGAAAAAAAAAATGCGAAAATTTTATCTAAAAATTATAAACTTGCAATAAAACTTAATCAAAATAAGCAATATTATTTAAATATCTAAAGTTAAATCAATTTGAAATTAAATGGACCACATGGGCCCTGACACTATGCTGAATGCTTAAACTTAGTGTGTGAGGATGCTACGCTGGTTGATTCGCAGTTGGGTCTTAGGATCAGGTCCAGGTTAACAAAATCTAAAATTCAAAAACTAATATTATAATATTTCCAACTTAGAAAAATATTTGAAAAGCTAATTCTGCCATATGACAGTATATCGGATCATCTATTATTAAATTAATAGAGTCGACAAGATCTAAAATAATAAACTAAAAGATCAAGTAAACTTATATACCTCGATGATGGCTGTGTTGAATGAAGATTTTAATCGGAGGAGATACTTTCATCAAAATGTGATTATTATTTCAAATCAAATTAATATAAGTTAAATATCAATCCAAGTGAGAAATATGATGAATTATTAAACTCAAAATGATTAAATGAAAATCATCGAGTTAAAAAACTTAAAGCTAAAATCCAACTCACCTTCCACAATTATTTGTCAGATGTAACAAATTAAGAAAACTCTAACTCACAAAGGAGTCAATGTCAAATCAAGTACACAACTATATTCATTCTTAATCAATCTCATGTCAGTAAGGACGTGACACGTGTCCTCTAACCTTATGGTTTGGTCAAGAACATATGATGTAGTACGATGTGAGTCCTCCACAAATGACCATTATACCACGTCATATATCGTATGCTCCCAATGGTTTGCCTTTGAGTTTTGAACTATAGGGTGGACTTGATAGGGCAAAAAGCTCACTTTCAACTAAGGTAGACTTAAGCTTGTCTCCTTAGACAAACACAACCCTAGGTTTACAAGGTTCTTTTGAACGATGCAACCCATGGCTGTTGACAAGAATCCTTCAGTCATGTTAGGTCGACTACCTCTTCTGACTAAGTAAATTAGGGACCACAACAGCCCGGGATGATGAAATCATGGGATCTTGATCGGGACGTGTCATCGTTCCCCCAACCACCCGCTTTAAGTTGAATAATGATGAATTTCATAAATTCTAAATCCTAAATTTTAAACTCCACATGCTGGTACTATATGATTGCATTTAGTGATCTAATGACTAGCCTTAATTGAAAGTTCTCTCTCAACATTGAGAGGGCTAATTAACTATAGGTGTTTGCGCTTATAGGAATCCTAAAACCAGGTCTAAAGTCCTCACAAAATGAGGCCAAAATATCTGGGTAGTATCTTATCTACTATTCCATCTACTAAAATGACATTAATCATACTCTTATCGAGAGTGAAGTTTGGATCCCATGATTTTTGGCAATTCACTGGGACAGTTTCTCTTTCCATCTTTACAAAATTAAAGCCATGATAGTAGCGAAGTATATTAAAATAAAAACTTAAAGTTATTTATAAAATTAAATTGATTGAAACTCAAAATTATTTTATAATGAACATAATTCTGAAGTTTTAAAAATCTTTTTTATGCATAACTTGTTTTCATATTTTATTCATGTTTGTTCTATTATATCTCTGTATCATGAAAGTATGGGATGATATATCAATTACTGATTACTAATCCCCATCTTTTTTTTGCAGATGGATCTTCATAACACACCCTTCACTATGTAGCTAGGCAGCAGAGCCAACATCCGCTTGACTAATGTTGTCATCAACACATGGGATGTTGGAGCTACTATACAATTTGGTAGCTTGGATTTTCTAGTGATTGCTGCTCGAACTGTTGTTGGGTCACAAGACAATCATGCTCAATTTGCACATCAACCTATGCAATAGAACAAGTCTACCAAAGCTCCTATCGCTATGAATGTTGAGGTCCCTCGAAAGAGAGCCTCTATATTTGAAAGGTTGGGACATGGGAAATATGAACAAAAAGTTATAATTGATGATAATTTTAGTAGTGCATCCGAACGCAACTTTCCTGCCAACTTTGCCCTTTGCGCAAGACCAACATGATGCAAAAGCTTCCTCATATGGAGGATAGCTAACTAAAAGGCAACAGAGAAGAAGGAATATTGAGCTGCGAGCCCATCAGCTCTCACTGGCCCCTCAGTTACACAACCAACTTTACAATGTAAGCGAGTGTTCCCACTCACAATAAATTTAAAAATCTCAAGTGGGTGAAAAGGAATAGCTCTACTAGTGATATTAACCAATCATTCTAGGAGCAACGGTACCAAGATCCAACCCCACAAAGGAGGCATCCTGAGACTCTATCCTCTAGAGTGCACAAGGTGCTGAAAGTTGTAAAAGAATAATGCCTTATGAAGAAGAGATATCAATGGTCAATTATTAGAGAAGGTAATAATGCTCCACTGCAAAAGCTACCATCAAAGGTAGTAAGAACATAGAAGTGTTACAAACAAGCTCTACGTGGTGAACATCTACACATGAACCATGAGAATTTGCTACCAAAGGTCCCGAAGTGGGAAAACAAGTCCAGACCAAGCCTCGAGAAAAGTCGCCACAAAGGAAAAAGTGACATCCGGTTTGCATATCCCAGATCCTCAAAAGGCCCACATGAATGGGTTCATAAAAAGAATTTTATAATTAATGAGGCTCGTGGTGGCCGACACCTAGATAATCCTCTAGGGAATCCCATCACCAATCTTAACAATCTTTCCTTAATTTTGATAGTAGCCATCTGTTGACCTCACTTTTGGAGTGAGCTCTTAACCTCCTCTTCTTAGACTTACGAATCTTCTAGATACTAAGAACTCCTTAGTCATAAGACACTTCTAGTGATTAGGTGAACACTTAACATAAGCCTAGAGACTTAGAATGGTTAATCATAAGATTAGGCTATGCCTTAAGACTTAAGGAAATCACCTATCCTATAGCCTAAACCCAATCTTGATACACTTTCTCAAATCAAACCCAGATTCAAATCTCAAACCAAACCTAAAATTCAAATTCAAATTCCAACTTTAATTCCAAATTTGACTCCAAATGATTGAAACCCAAAATCAAATTCAAATTCCAAGACCCTTCCTAAGCCATATGAGCCACTTTCATAAGCTTAGCCAAAACTCCCTTTAGATCAAATCAAACTCAATTGATTTCTTTATAAATCAATTATTCCTTCATTTATATTCAAAAAATATAAATGAAAGCTAAATTCAAATGACCAAAACTATATCCAAAATCAAATCCAAATCCAATCTAAGCCCTTTAGGCCAATTCTTTGGACTTAGCCAAATTATATCCAAATCAAGTCAAAACCAATGAGTTTTCCCTTGAATCAATTATTCATTCAATTATATACCCAAATATAAATGAAACCTACAATCATCAAATCAAATTAAAGCCAACCTAAGTCAAACCCAACCTAGCCTTTTTGATTTAAAATTTTCAAATGAGTCAAAATCCTTTAGACTCTAAATTGATTATCGTTGAATTTATATTTCAATCTAGAGCTCATATATAAGTTTAACTAAACTAGAATCAAACCAAAATCAAACCAATTGACCCACTTAGGTTCACTTGACCAAAAGTGGCCTAAAGGACCCATTTGAGCCAACTTTCAATCCAACCCAAATTGGATTAAACCAAGCTTACCAAAACCTTCCACTATGATTGTTGATCACTCTAGAATGATCAATTGCAATCAATTGGGTCAAACCAAGTCAAGTTAATCATTTGACCAAGTCAACCCTTAGCCTAAATGAACCAAAATTAGCCAGAACTCATCCTACACTAAATTGATTGAAACCAATGATTTGAATCAACCAAAAATCAATATTTAAATATGACTTGACCACCAATTGAGCCAAATCATGCCCAACTGGCCATTTGATCTAAGTTGACCCAAATTGGCCTAAAGGACCAAAATGGGTCAAATCATGATCTAACCCTAATTGATTGCAAACAATGGCTCAAGTTCATTCCAAATTAATTTTTGAACTTCACCAAAGCCGTAATTGAGCCTAATTTGATAAATTGATCAACTTGACCCAACCTAGCCCAAATTAGCCTAAAGGGTCAATTTGGCCTAAATCCAAATTAATTCAAACCAAAGATCACATTCATTTTCAATTAGCCAATTGAACATGAATCAACCCATAACCCAAGCCAATTTGGCTAATTTTTGTCAAATTGGTCAACTTGACCCAATATGACCCATATGACCCAAATTGAGCTAAATCCCTTGAAACTAAGTTATGACCTATTGGGGGCTGATCAAACTTGACTCAAACCCATTTGGGATCAGCCCAAAATCAACCCAACCTATTTAAATCCCTCATGGATCCTCCCCCACATAGGATTCCACCCAACTTCATTTAATTCTCCCCATCACATGCATTTAACTCTTCCCCAACATTTGCATTTAATGAAACTGATCATATGACAGCAAGAGAGAACTTTAGAGCAAAAAAATCTAAAGTCCTCAATCAATCCATCATCCATCTCAATCACCCCAAGCAAGATGATAATACTTTGGAGCCAAAAAATTCAAAAAAGGGTATATTTTTGGCCACTATAAAAGGAGGGAGAAATGAGGCTTCATTCCTCTTCTTCCTACCACCATTCAGCCCCCAAGAGCTCCCCAAAGCAAAAAAGGAACCCATCCCACACCTCTTTGAGCCATTTTTGAGCTCAAAAAACATAAATAGAAGCTTTTCCAGCGAGATAACGGTGAACATTGGAGAAGACGATGTTCCAAAGGGAGGCAAAGGTTAAAAATTATTCCAAAACTTTCTCACATACCTAGGAGTTTGTTTGGATCTTCACCGCCACTGGAAACCATCCCCAGCGAGGTAAGTTTCGCCAAACTTTAGCTGGCCTTAGGATTTCTCAAATTTTGTGTTAATTTTATTGTGATTTTAAGAATTTCCCTTAGATAAACCTCACTTTTTTATTTTATTTGATTCCGATATGAAATAAAAATTTTTCAGAGAAAATCGACTCAAAAATGAACTCAATCGGACCTCATTTCGCATTTTTTTTGCATTTTTTTCCGTCGATTTCGCTTTGGTGCAATCCCCATCCGATCAAGGATCAAACGCAATCAACCCGCATCCTTCTAACCCGAAAACATGATTCCGATCCTCTAGATAGATTTGACCATCCGACCCGGATCCGCATCGAATCTGGATTTTCTTTAAGAAAAAATTAATTTAAATCACTTAAAACTTCAAAAATTTATAGAAAATAAAATACTTAACCAAAAATTGTAAAAAAAGGGCTTGTTGGATTCATCTTTCTGAGAGAAATCTAACAAACCCAAAATCCCCAAATTTCACCAACTATTTTGAGCTTAATTTTGAGTTTTAGTAAAAAAATTAAATTTGATTAATTAAACCAAAAATACATGTCAGATTAAGTTGAAATTTTCAAGGATTGAAATTAAAGTTAAAACACACCTAACATAAAAATCTCAAATGAAAAGGACTTATGGATTGGGATAATTAAATTTTGAAGTTCAGATTGTCCATTTTAATAAAAAAATCAAATTCAAATTCAAAAAATTACAAAAATCTTCAAAATGGCTTAAATCACTTCAATTGACATCTAGTTCTCTTAAGAAAATAATGTGATTTATTGAATCCTAATGAACCCCAAACAAACACTTAAGATTAAAGTTTAATCAATTAAGGACTTAATCAAAATATAATCTAAAAATAATTTAAATATCAAAATCAAAATCAGAAATGAAATAACACTTAAGAAATCATTAATCAAACCTCGAATCAAAAAAATATCATTGTCATAAGAAATTAAATTAAATGTGATTAAACCTATTTAAAGCAATAAAACTTAATTAAACGATTAAATCTTAAATCAAACTTGAAATTCAACAAATCTAAGAAACTTTAACATGGGTCAAACTAGTTTAACTAAACCTACACTAAGCATGGAGCCTTAATTATATGAAAATCCTTAATGAATATAAATAAACTGAAACTAATTAATGATTAAATAAATTAAAAATCGAATTGATTAATAAACCAATTCAACATAATCATTTGATATTAATCAAATTAAATCAAATAAAGTTAAAGTAAACTTAATTAACATATGATCAAATCACATCCATTTGGAATAAGATAATTAATTAGCCATTAATACATAAACCTAACATCTAAATCAAACTTGAATGAAATCTAATGAATATAATAAATGAAGAAAATCAAACCTAACTATGATTATGAATAATCAAGTTTAATTGAAATAAAAATAAATAATTAAATCACTTAATTTAATCAAATGATAATAACAATAATCTTTAATCAAATCAAACTTAAGTAAAACACTTAACTAAATCAAATCACATGTGGGAAATTAAGTCATTAATTAAATAAATCTTTGATTAATTTAATGATTTAAAAAAGTTTAATTTAATCAAACTTAACTAATTAAATATTTAATTAATGAAAATTTAATGAATTAATTTATCATCTTAATGAACCAAATTAATTTTATAAATCACATTAAAATTAATTCAAATCAAACATTTAATTAATCCACTAATTAATTTAATCACACCTCTTCAATAAATAAATTAAGTCAATTAAATTAATCATATTAAACTTAAGCTTAATCAAACATAAAATGCAATTAAATGCTAATCAACTTCTAATTTAAATTTATATCATTAAGTCTAATTACATCATTAACATAAATAAAAATGAAATCAAATTAAAAATTAAATCAAATCCATAATTAAATTTAATAATTAATCACATATCTTAAATAAGCTAATTAAGTAAATCAAATTAATCATAAAACTTAAACTTAATCAAACAAAATAAAATTAAAATAATAAAACCTAAATTAAATCTAAATTATTAAGTCCTTACATCATTAACCTAAACAAATATGAAATCAAAATGAAAATTAAACAAATCTTATAACATTATAATTCTTATTAAACTAATTATAATCACATTGAACTAAGCAACCATGACTAATAAAGTTAATCAAATCAAATTAAATAAAATTAAATTAAATTAAGAAAGACTCATCAATTGAATGTAATCAAATCAAATCTCATTCAACCTACTTAAATAAGATAATTAACTATCAAATATTTGAAATCAAAATACCAAAGATAAATATGACAAATGGATGAGATTAAAATAAAATCTTATTATAGAATCAATCTCATTAAAATCAAAATAAAATCTCAATTAATCTAATCATCAAACTATAAATAAATGAACCATAATCAAATCAAATAAGCATAAAATTAAGTCACATAACCATAATCAAATTAAAGAATTAAATATTAATTTAAAATGATATTGAATTATCAAGATTTAATTAAACCAAAAACATCTAATATGAAATTAATCAATAAAAAATACATGAATTTAAACAAACTTAAACTTCATTAGAGATCAAGGATATTAAATTATGATGTAATTAAACCAAAATATTCAATCAATCAATCAAATAAAAAAGCTCAAATTCTAAATTCTAAATCAAATTGAATGGATTGCACAAATTCAAATATTAAGATACTTAAGGACCTAGTTAGATTCTTTATGATGATTGAGGCCTACAAATGGAATTCATTCTACTCTTCATTCTTGAAAACTTAAACATCACTTTAACCAAATAAAAGTGAAAAAAATGAAAAAAAATCATTCTTCCTGGGTGATAAGCCTTTAAAACTACCATGAACTCCATTTGGAGTCATTTTTCACCCCATTTGATTTCACCCAAGTTACTGATTGACATCCTCTTTCCAAGAATAATGGTTGGAGAATTTGTATGCACATATTCTCCTAGTTCAAGAACTGAGATAAGTCTAGGCTGATATAAGCTCCTTCTTAATTTGATCTCTCGCAAACTAACAGGGTCCACGATAAAATAAATAAACTAAAATAAATAAACAAAATATATTCATTTATGGATTAGAAACTTAAGCCTCCAAAGGGCCCCTTTTCCCAAGCAGACATCCTATCTTTAGTAGAGTAACTTAGAATTGCTACTAGAGTTGAGATAAATCTGTTACCCAGTCACCCCAGTTGGGTTTAATCTATTTTGGTTTCAATCATTTTGCTTTGAAAGATAAGACTATGATTCTTTCTAACATGATGCAAACATGTAGTGTTTTTTGCCCAAAGTAATCATCACCCCAATGATCTTTTAGTGGAAGATGAGTCCTGCTTTCCCTTCAATTGATCAACTTAAAGACATTTATTGGATAGTCCCATAAGTTACCCTTTGGTCCAAGAATTTGAGATAGTCATTTCTAAGTTCTTCTTAGTTTGATCCATCGCAAACCAATGGAATCCATCAAAACAAATAAATTTGAAAAATAAAATCAATTTTGACTATCTTCGAGTTGATCTAAGTTTTCTAGAGGCATTCATTTAATAGTCAGCCCTAGGTCAGTTTTGATCTGTTGCCTTGCCAATTGATCACCCTAGTGGTCTCTTGTTTTGAAAGATGTGAGTCCCCGTGCCTTCTTCCTAACTTGGCCATTGCATACTGAAAGGCATCCCTTTGGTTGACTAATCCTACTACTTGTTTAGTAGACTAGCCCTTTGGATTAGTAAATCTGAGTTAGGTCTTGGCCTCCATGGCTCCTATTCAGTACAACCCATTGCAAACCAACATGGTTCATATCAAAAATTCAAACTTAACAAAATTGAAACAAATTCAACCCTATTCCCTAGTGAAATAAATCAAATCTTTTTTTCCTCAGTGAGAATCAAATCAAATCTTTCATCCCCTTGACTTGAAGCTTCCCTATGGTTTGCACTCATCCTTAGTGGATTTCTCCTCTCTTATGTCTTACATAAGTAGAGCCATTGCACTAAGCTCTAGTTCTTTCTTCTTGGGTTAAGGAATTATTTGTTAGATTGTGATCCCTCATTAAATCAACATAATGTTCTTTTCGTCACATTACACCTATCATTTATTGACCTCATTTTAGAATGAGCTCTCAACCCTCCATCTGACATAGGACTTCTCTTAGACTTTAAGAGTTCCTTAGTAGACACATCTAGTGATTAGGTGGACACTCAAACCTAGCCTAAGACTTAGAAGAAACATAGAAGTCATGCTTGGGGAAAACTTCCTACCCTTAGCATAAACCATTCCTCACTTTCCTTCTTCAAGTCAAACTCAAATCAATTATATTTGATTTTCTCCAAACAAATCAACTCCATATGATTGAAATCCATGATTGAAACCCATGATCAAAATCCATCAAAAATTCTTAAGTCAAAATTTTGCCTAAGTCCTTAATCTTACCTTAAGGACTTAACCAAAATCATGACCTAAACTAATTCAAATCTTTAAGATTTTCTCATAAGTCATTTATATTCACATATATAAATGAAATATAAATACAAACTCATCAAATCAAACTTAAAATTCCAAATCAATTTCTGAAATTTTCTTAAGTTCTTTAAGTTCTCCTTTAAAGACTTAGCCTAAACCTTGATCAAATCAATTCAAATCCTTGGAATTTTCTCAAAACTCATTTATATTCACATATATAAATTAAATATAAATATAAATCAATCAAATCAAAGGAAAAATTAAATTTCCATTTAAAAATTTTCCCAAGTCGCTTAATTTTCCATTAATGGACTTAGCCTAAACCTTGATCAAATCAATTTGAATCCTTGGGATTTTCTCAAAACTCATTTATATTCCCATTTATATTCACATATATAAATGAAATATAAATATAAATCAATCAAATCAAAGGCAAAAACTAAATTCTTAATTTAAAATTTCCATAAATCCCTTAATTCTCCATTAATGGACTTAGCCTATATCTTGATCAAACCATCTCAAAGTCATGGGATTTTCTCATAATTCTTTTATATTCTCATTTATATTCACATATATATAAATTAAATATAAATATAAATCAATCAAACCAAATTCAAAAATTAAACTCTAAACTCAAAATTTTCTTAAATCCTTCTTAATGGACTTAGCCTAAATCATGATCACTTCAAATCCTTGAAATTTTCTCATGATCATTTATATTCTCATTTATATTCACATATATAAATGAAATATAAATTCAAACAATCAAAACCAATTCCAAAAATCAAACTAAATCAACTCAAAATCCAATCTAAGCTTTTCAAGTCAAAATCTTGAACTTAGCTAAATCAATTTCAAATCAAGCCAAACCTTGATTTTCTCAATTCAATCAACCTACAATCATGAGCTCATATATAAATCCAAACTTCAATCAAAACCTAGTTCCAAAATCAAACCCAAAACCCTTTCATATTCTTCCTTTGAATATGAAATTGTTAAAATGGATCCATTTGACTTCAAACCACTTGTAAATGGATTTATATTTCAATCATAAGTCCATAACAAGATCCAACTCAAATCAAGCTTTGACCAAGCCATTTGACCCACTTAGGCTCACTTGACCCAAAGTGACCTACTTATGAGCCAAATTTTGATAACCAAATTGGATTGAACCAAACTCATCTATCTCTCTCATCATGATCAACAATCACCATGGGATGATCAATCAATCAAATTGGGTCAAACCAAGTCAACACTTAACCCAAAATATAACATAGCCAAATTCCACCATAGGACAAATTGATTGAAACCATTGATCTAAGTTCACTGACTATGTTTGAACTTGACCAAGTCAACATTTGAGTCAAACTAGCTCAATTGGCTTCTTGACTAGTTGACCCATTTTGACCTAAAGGGTCAAAATGTGTCAAAACTTGATCTAAGCCAAATTGATTGAAACCAATGGGTCAAGTTCATTCCAAATCACTTGTGGAACTTGACCAAAGCCTCAAGGCCAACTAGACCTAACTCATTGACCTTAGACCCAACATGACCTAAAGGGGTCATGTTGACCCAAAATTGAACTTAGCCAAAATTGATTAGAAACAAAGATACCAATCCACTCCATATGACTAACCAAATCTAAACCTACCATTGACCTACCTCAAATAGGTGAAATGGGTAAAATAGGTCAACTTGACCCATTTGACCTAAATGAAGTCATATGATCCATATTCAAAACTAATCCAAATTGAATCAAACCAAAGCCACCAAAATATTTCAAATGGTCATATGAACTTGACCCAACCCTTGGTTTTGAACCTATTGGTCAACTTGATCAAGTTGACCCATTTTGACCTAAATGGGTCATGAGCCAAACCCTATCAAATGAATTCCAAATCTCATGAAACTTGGCCAAACCTAGTTTCTCCATATACCCAACATATCCAAAGTGGAAAAATAGCAAAATGACCGTCCTACACCTAGGCCATAGAATAAAATTTGGCTTAACCCATGGATAATTTGGTCATACCCTCTTCACATTCACTTGAGGCTTTCCTAAAAGCTCAAGGGGACCTAAGGGAGAGTGGTGCACACAATCTAATGGGTTTGGGATAGCCCATTTGGTCCCTAGACCAAACCTGACCTTATGAGTCAAAATTGAAAATTCTAACTCCCACTCAAACTCAAATTCAAGCACATGGAAGGTTGGCAATCCACTCCTTGGATCAAACTGATCGTGTGCACATCCTTAACTAATTAAACAACCCACTGCCTATGATCAATTAAATCAAAATGGCATGTGCATTAATGGACGTCCGATCCTTCAAGGGGGAGATATACTCCCCCTAAACAAACTCAAATGCATCATTCCTTAATTCGATTGAGTGCTAGTGAGACTTAGGAGCCATTAGAGAGTGATAGCAAGCATCCTAGAGCTCTTGCCATTCTTCCTTTTCTCAGTTTTCAAATAGTGAAAACAGGGGGAGGCCAATTGAATTGCCAACTTCTTCCACACTTCAATCCACTATAATTCCTTTTGCAAGCACACTTAGATGACCAAGTCGAGCTCACCCAAGTTCTTTTCCCAAGTTCAAAGGGGACCAATTGGATCAAAGTCAAGCTCAAGCTAAGGAGGAGGTGACCCATGAGGATCCACTCAACCTCAAGTGCTCAAAACTTCAAGGCTTGCCTCAACCACAAATATTTTCCAAGGGAATCGGCGGTGATCACCGGAGAGGTATGGGATTTTCAACCATTAAACTCAATATGGTGTGGAGCTTTGTGAAAGAAATTTTCACCCCATCGATTTTGACCGCTTGGATTTGCCGTTCTCTTTTAGATGGGTTGAGTTTGATTTGATTCCATGCAGATCGAAGCTTGATCTTCCCATCATGGATGGTCTTTGATCAAGGAAGAACTTGGGAGATCTATCCATCCATATGTTTTAGATGGACGCGAGATAATTCAGCACATGATTTTTTTATCCTTTTAAAATCAGGAGATCCCGATCTTTGATCGATGGCGAGATTAGCGCGCCGCCACCACGCTTGGGGATGTGATGTTAAGTAAGCAGGCAAGCGCGTACGCCACACCATGCCACGTGAGATAGGGATTAGTTAGGATTATTTAAAATGCTTAATTAATTCCTAATTAACCTAGAGATCTTCTAAAATTCATAACTCCCTCTAGAAAATTCAGAAAAATGTGAAATAAAATTCTATGGAAAGATAATTAAACCTAGAAAATGTTAAAATTAATCTTGATGAGTCTTGAATTATGCTTTTCTCTGAATTTAAGTTTCTTTGGAAAGTTTATTTTGCTAATTACTTTTTAATAAGCCTCAGAGTTAATCCCAAATTTCTTAGGTAAGTTTTAGGGGATGACTTCTATCTCCCTTAATTTTCTTGGGATTTATTGAAAGTTTGATTATAATAAATGCATATGAATTTCTTAATTACCCTTCTTATGTAATTAAGCATAATTAGGGTATGATTAGTGATTTTAACCTATGATTATTGATTAAGATCCAAAGTAGGAGGTTTATGGAATATTTTGGGGCATTTTCCCAAGCTATTCCTAAACCCCTCTCCTTAATCTCCTCTTAATTAAGGTTAATTCATTAATTATCCCCTAATTAATTTCTAAAATTTTAAAAAGTTTTAGAACTTAATTAATCTACTTTGGGTAGATGCTTTAATAGTCTAAGTTTAATTAAGAAAATCAAAACCCAATTCACATGTATGAAAGGGTGTTTTGAAATTACTTAAGCTAAACCCTTAGCTTAATTAACTTTAATTATGAGCCAAATTGCATTACCCTTTCTTATTAGGTGCATTGCAAATTTAAATTCCTTGTGAGTTTTATGTCATCTCATTGGCTCATAATTATTTAGTTAATTTTAAGGTGGTAGTAAGAAAGTTAATTAATTCATACCTTAACCTAATCAATGCATAAAAAATGGATCTAATTATCTAAAAAATTAAAAAAATATCAAACACATGTGGGAATGGGTTAGAATAGCAAACTCATCTCACCTTTTAAAATTAAATCAAACTAAACAAAAAATCACTTTGAATTCATTTTGATTTATTTTAAACTTTCTTATTCCATAAGAATGTCTTTAGGATTTAAGTGAAGTGAACTTGTTTGCATGATTTCATTATTTTGAATCTTTCCCCAACATGTTAAGTTGTATGTTATGTGATTTCATGCATTCGTAATTTTAAAATTCAAATTTTAAAATAAAATTATTTACTTTATGTCAAATTTGCATGTGTTTGGCTAAAGTAGAAATATGAGTGGCTATTATCACTACTAAATCCAAATTATTTTCAAAACATATAAATCAAATACCAAATCTGGAAGTATGCTACTTATATTTTAATTATGAGTTTGCATGTGATAGAATATAAAGGTATGCTTAGCATATATTTCCTTTCTTTCTTATGTTGGTATAGTTTTGAATAGAGGTAAGATGTAGGTTCATTTGAAAAGAACCTAACACTTACTTAATTCATCCTATTCATCCCTATGCTATCACCTAAGAAGGGTTACCTATACTTGCACAAATTGCATAAAATAAAATGAATCCATTAAACAACTTTTGCATTCTCCTTTTCTATTTCATTTCTTTTATACAAACTGTTTGTATTTAAGGAAAGTGGTATATTAGGAAAACCCGACAGAGGCTTTAAGTAGCCCTAAGTAGGTCTTGTACCTTACACTCTGGTTAATAATGGCGCTGTACTCACTTATGCCTTTCTTACCTTCATGTGTGTATGTGAAAATTTGGATAAGGAAAACCCTTTCTACTTAAGAATAATCATGCATATTCAACTTATAAATTTTCTTAAATAGATTACTTAGCATGCATCCTAAAGTGTGTTAAATACTCTCATTTGTATGTATATATATGCTTAGGGTCCATCCATATGCATGTTATATATGTTGGGAAAGAAATGAAGTAATGTGTATTATGTCATTTATTTTAAAAGTTTATTTAGAGTTTATCTAAACTTAGGATTAATTAAAAGATTTAATCAAAACATTCACTTAAATGAAACAAAATGTGAATCTACTTTAGAAATTACTTAAGATTAGGGAAAGAGAAGTTCTCTTCTTTTTCTCTTCATAACTTAGTAATTAATTGTAGATCCACTTAAACCAAATCAAAACATGAAATAAAATCAACCCAAAACAATAACAAACTTAAATGAAACCTCCTCTAAGTTGAACATGTTCTTCACACTTAGAAAATTTGAACTAAAGCCATAGCTAAGCATACCACACAAGCCTTCAAAACACACATTAGCCTAAGTCACCACTTCTAGCTTTAGGTTAGGTCATATGGTTTGATGTTTGTTTTATTTTGTAAAATATATTTTAGAGATGTTGGTGTATGCTGAATGAATGGTAGGATGCTCTCTAACTATATTTTTTTCCAGGATTGTGCTAAGGGCTATCATAAATAAAAATATAAATGCTTTTGCTTGCAGGTGCTTTATACCCCTAAGCATAATCCATAGTGGACTTAGTCACCCATGTGGTGATAAGTCCAATATACATGCTTGGATTTGTGTGTTTTAGCTAACCTTTGTCTTGAAGTTAGATTTTCACTTTTTCTTTTCATGTAAATTTATGAAATTAGGATTTTGGAATGATTATTATGTGAATTAGGATGAGCATTGGTCATAAGATCTTATCTTATGCGCCATGTGATGCCTTGGAGCATCTGCCATCCAACCATCCAAAAGAAGGAACCAAAGAAGAAGAGAAGAAAAGAAGAAGAAAAGAAGAAGGAAGAAGAAAGAAGAAATGAAGCTTGAAGACCCCATAACAATGAATTCCTTACTTAATTGTAATTTAATTCATTTGTAATCCAGATTGTATAAGGGTAGAGCTTACCCACATTTGATATTTTCGGTGGGTACCCCACCACAATCTTTTATTCTTTTATGATTAGCTTTATAAATTGATTGATGTTTTATTTAGCTTTGCATTAAGTGGCATGTTTTTTCCTAGTTTATTCTTGCTTTATGCCTGGATGTGGATTAGGCTCTTTAGGAAAAATAAATCTTTTACCCAACTTAACAACTCAAATAAAATTAAATAACTCATAACCTCACTTAAAGCTTAGTTTAAAATCAAGATAAAAGAATTAGCAACCCTTTGGATGAGCATTTATTTATTATGCATAAATGCATCTTATTTCACTCTTGATTGAGGGCTTTCACATTTACAGAAACTTGGCTTGACCTTTGAGAGCCATGGTGGAAACTCACCTCCTTCTCGTTGATTTTGGCCAATAACTGATTTCTCATTAGTCATATGAATCCTATTAGCATGAGTCAAAATAATTGTCCAAAATGAAAATAAAATGAAATTTGAATTGCATTATATTTTGGTCATTTGAAGCATGTCCCTTTACATGATCTAGTCTCTTTAGGGAGTGAGTTTAAGGACTTAGTTTTTTTCTAAATAAATAATATCTTAGCTATCTTGCATAAGCATAAAGACTTGCCTACATGTATTTAAAATCGTAGGAGGAGTTAGTTGGCGGCCACTCCCAGGCGGTTGTAAGTCCAAGTTGTCGGGTGGTTTGTCCTCTGGAGGCAAACCACCCATTTTCATCTTAGATTTAGGTTGTGCTTCCTGCCAAGCTCCCAAGATGTTTTGATTTCTCCCTTTATGCCATAAGCATAATTCTCACCTCTTAGGCATTTTTAATCTTGTGTTAAGGAATCATAAGTTCTAAATTTCTAATGAAAAATAAAACTCAAACAAATTAAATCAATTTCAAAAAATGTAAAGCCCAACCATAGGATAGTTTGAGATTGCTCTCTAAGTTTCCTAGCATCCTGGGCATCTCCTACTTATCTTCCATTTTAGCTTCAATAATAACTCCCTCTTTTGAACAATCCCTTTTGATCCTCAAAATAAAGCCAATCGATTGATAGCCCTTCCCTATTTAAATCTTCAAAGATAATGATCATTTACCTTAATCGAGAGTTTTCCTAATGAATCCTCATTCCTTATGATGTAATTAACTATGGGGGCTTGCCCCTGTAGGGAACTTAATAAACCCAGTTTAAAATAAATCCTACTTTATTTTTTTATGTAAAGTAGGGGAAGAATCTCTGGTACATATACAATCGTCTGTATGAGTCTTTATAGAGGTGATTAAGTCCATTAAAGGGTAGTGACTTCTATCTCTTGAGATAGTACACTATTTCTTTGATGACGTACTCGATCACCTGAATAAGTACATCTGCAGATCTGCGTGGCATCCTAAAAAGATGAATTTTTATATGTTTATTCTCTTTCATTTCTCCCTACATATTTGAAAGGTGACTCCTTGTATAGAAATTTTAAACCAGATGGTGCCACTAGAATAAGTCCAGTTGGGATTTATTCTCTTGTAGAGATAAAATATATATCTATTTTCGCCTTAGATTTAGGTCGTGCTTTGGCCTTTGCCAAAGCTCCCTAGCTCAGGATCTGAGGTAGTTATTTCCTTTGGGCTACAAGCATAAGTCCTCACCTCTTAGGCATTTCCACAATTTTATGTTGTGGGATTATAAGTCCTAGTATTCCAATAAAATGTAAACCCAAACAATTAACTCTCTTCAATTTTAAAAACATAAAGCCCAATTATAGGATAGATTGGAATGTTCACTAAGATTCCTAGTATCATGAGCATTTCCTACTTTCTCCTTTTGGATTTAAAAAAAAAAGTCTTCTCCTTGATCTATCACATTTGATTTTCTAAAATAGCCAATTCTTTGATAGTCTTAACCTTGAAATCTTTGGGGACCCTAATTGTCTACTTTAATCGAGAGTATTCTTAAGGAATTCCCATTCCTTATGATGCAATATGGGGGGCTTGCCTCCATAGGGAACTTAATGAACGCTTAAAATAAACCCTACTTTACTTTTTTCATGTAAAGTAGGGAAAGATCTGATATATTCTAAGATCCATCATACCTGGAGTCCTTATTATGATTAGGTCATTATAGGGTGGTAATTTTTATCTTTGAGATAATACATCATTCCTTAATGTCATACCCATCACTTCAATAAGTACCCCTAAGATGTGTGGTGTCCCACATCTCAAAAAATAAACACCATAGATTTTTCTAGACTCACGAGGAAGGTTCCTCTCTCATTTTTAGTAGATAATTATCTCAAGCATCGATAATGGACTTATATTTTATAGGCTTGAGACTATCATTCTTTCCTTGGCACTTAGCTTATTTCATCCTTAAGCAAAGCTCAACATCCTTTAGGTTTTAGGACCTCACTGTAGTCTTAAAATCCCTAGGTTCCCCAATAGGTGAAAATTAAAATTAATCAAACAAAGGAGATGACCAAAATTAAGAACCTCTTCACCATCTTGATGGTGAGGCAAGGTTCATCCCATGAACAACAAGAAAATAAAACCCTTATGTAAAATAACATGTCTTTCCAAAAGCACTTTTTCAAAATCCACATAATAAGAGATCTTTACACAAAAAATTTGTAAGAAATTTTCAAAAAAGGCAAAACACATATAACCAAACCTCGTTTAACAAATCCCATGATTGTTAGGTTCTTTTCAAAGTTAAAATCAACCATTTTAATAACACATTTTCTTTGAAAATAGCTATCCCCATCCTACACACGTTGGATGACGATTCTATTTTTGAATTAAATCATAATATAAAATTGAAATTCTACTTAGCATACTTCACTTGTGCTAGAGTTGAAGTTTCCCCTCTTTTCGAAAAGCAATAAACCATACACACATAAAAGAGAAGTCAAGACATATTTGAACCCCCCACTTGACATACCCAAATTTGTCAAATGGGAGTTCCCCTTCCTTGGAGAGCAAATTGAATTCTATTTGCATTTGTCCGATAAAACTCCTTCTTGCCAAAGTCTTGGACTTCAAAACTTTGGGAGCTCATTTGACATGACCAAGTATATCAAATGAGAACCCTTTTTTAAAATCATAAGAACAAATTGAACTCCATTTAACATACCTAAGTTTGTTAAATAAGTTCTTTCTTTCAAAAAATCATAAACACATTTTACTTTCACTTAACATACCAAATTTATAAGTTGAGCAATACGTAAAAATTTGTTAAGTGAGAGTTTCATAAATCATAAATACATATGACTTTCACTTAACATACCAAATTTGTTAAGTGAGGGTTTACTTTCAAAATCATAAACACATTTAACTTTCACTTAACATACTAAATTTGTTAAGTGAGAGTTTCATTTTTTTTAAAAAAATCATAAATACATCTAGTTTTCACTTAGCATGCCAAATCTGTTAAGTGAGAGTTTCATTTTCAAAAATCATAAGCACATTTGACTTTCACTTAACATGTCAAATTTGTTAAGCGAGAGTCTCTTTTTCAAAATCATAAACATATTTGACTTTCACTTAATATATCAAATTTATTAAGTGAGGGTCTCTTTTCAACACATTTGATCCCTATTTTAACATACCAAATTTGTTAAATAAGGATCAATTTTTTATGTCAAACCAACTCATATCAAATTTGTTAAGTGAGTCTCATTCTCAAGAAAAACAAATATATCTCAAACAAATTTGGGGCTTTCACTTAACATACCAAATTTGTTAAGTGGACTCATCTTCAAAGAAAAGCAAATCTATCTCACAATCACATTTTACTTTCATAGCATACCAAATTTGTTAAGTGAAAGTCTCATCATCAAGCACAAATCAAACACATGTGACCTCTACTTAACATAAATTTGTTAAGTTCATTTTCAAATCAAAATATCATACAATCAAATCTTAACAAGCAAAATATTTTAAATACAAAATCACAACCTCTTAGCATACCCAAATTTGCTAAGTAAAGGTCTTTCAAACTATCAATATTTTCAAACAAGATGCACAAAACACAAATATCTCCAAAAATCTATCCTCAAAAGAACTCCACCCTCGGTTGAGTATTGGTTCTGAAATCAATGGCAAAGACTCTCTCCTCAATATCCAAATCTCTCATGAAACTTTACATTTGAATCTTTGAGTGTGGGTTCAAAACTCAAACTTTTGTTACTTGCGTGGAACAAATATCAAAAATGATACAAGTTATATTTCCAAATGCAGATACAGTATCAAGTGCTCTTTGCTTATCACACATGGCACTCAGATGCTTTTACTTTTTTTGAGATGGATTTGGCCTTGATGGGCTAGCCTTCCATAGATAAATTTGCCTCATTTATTTTGAGGTTTTTGAGGGGCTAGATCACTGTGAGGGACCACCCTCCAGTCAAAAGTGGTGAGGGTGCTCATCCAGTTGAATGTCATTTGAGAGTTTCCCTCAAGAGGAAGGTTGTGGCTTTTACTTGTAGTTCTCTGAGTACTCGGTGGTTCCCCTCTTTTGCTTGCACCCACTCGTTGGCTCCTTAAAATATCATATTTTCGATAGTCTCCCCATGAGTTGGGTCTAGTTCTCATCTTTCCCTTCTAGACTTTGCCACATGATCAAGCGGCATCACTTTAGCCAAGGAACTGACTTCTCATTAAGGAGTTAATGGTGTCTCCTCTTATCATGAACAAGTTTCACCCGTTTGAAGGAGGAAGACTAGAGGATCTCTTTCACCTCATATCATTTTGAGGCTCTATCGGTAAGAATGATTCACTTAGGTTCAGCCATGTTCAATTACATCAGTGGGTTTGATTTATTCTATCATCCCTGCATTGTAAGAAACATCGAGATAGAAAGAGGCAGAATATCGATTACATATTACTACAAGAGATGTAGGTATTAGATAGTTGGTGGCCTCGGCTCATGGACTTTCATGTCGTCCTCCGATCATGATAGCATTTGTTGACATATACCCACCACAAAAGAGGAGCTCTCAAAAAGGTGTTTCCACCACACCATTCTCCCACCATCACTGTTGGTATCATCCACATTTTAAAGGCAATCAAAAAGCCCGTTGGTGATGTTATGACTTCCCACTTCATCTACTCATTGTAGGTGAGGAGTTTTGACATCACTTTAGTCTTTTAAATACCTTACCAATTAGGTAGTAATGTAGAAAATTTATGGTCCCCATGGTTGGTTCTGGGACATACCCATGAGCAACAGATGTCTCTTCCAATATATGACCCTCTTGAGCTAGCACTTGATGATAAGTGGTTTAAGTGCATCTCATTTAATGAGTACAACCTCCATTTATATTTGTACCAACATAGTTAGATCGTTCCATGAAAGAGATTCTAGAAATTACTTTATAGAGAAAGAGAGCTTATGATCATGAAATTGAGGAAAAACTTTGATTATGAGGATGATCTCCTTGAGGATTCCATCCACATGATTGATACTAGAGCTCCCTTCATAGAGATGATAGTCAAATTGTTTGAGGAAGATGATCCATCCATTCAACACCTCTTTTATCAACAAACAAAGGATGATGGATCAGAATGGAGAAGAGGATGAAAGATTTGTTAGCGATCCTCCATGTATGTAGCACAAACAGCTTAATACTGTTCATGTTAAATCGTTAAGAAATTTTTTTTTTAATGTCACTCATATTCATTATGACTTCGTTAATTGTTCTTCAAATGAATTTGTTAAATTGTTGTTAACTAATGTTCATTCAATTGGCTCGTTTCAAATTTTTATTTATTTATTAATATTTTTAAAATATTAAATTTAATAAAAAAACTAATACAAGAATACAGCTTTATAGTTATTTGTTTATAAATTGTGGATGTGATAACAATAAAAATAATCTTTTCAAAAATAAATTTTATTACAAACAAAATTACATAAAGCAAAATTATAATTGAATATCAGAATATGATCTAATAACATAATTTATTATTAGCAAAAATTACATAACTATAAATATGATTTACTACATTTGAATATAATTGAGTACATAAAAAATTTAAAAATTTTAAACAAATAAACATATGAGTATAATCCAATCATACACTTATACAAAACAAATTGAAACTTTAACATCTTTCAAACTGAATAATCTTGATTCTTGGCGATTGTTATTGTCTAAGTCATCATTTAGATCTGATATTTTATACTTGAATACTTCTTGCTTTATATAAAAAAAACTAAACAAAATTTATGTTATATAATTATTGAATGCAGTTTAAAATTTTATATCATCATGATGTCGTCATACTTGATTCATGGTAAATTCTTAAAAATACATAAATCAAAATATAATGAAACAACAAATAAAATGAAAGCGATTTATCAGGGTTTGAAAAACATAAATAAAATGAAAATTCTACCAAAAGACTCAAAACATAATTGAAATAGAAGTAAATAACATATATAAGCCATTTTATCACTAGTTGCATCTATATTAAAAAGATTTAACATCATGTTTAAACACCACTCTAAACAATTCGATAAAACCAAGAATATATTGATAAAAGAAATTATAGAAACAAATAAATGAAAAATGCAATCAAAAAATAATTGAAATAGACCACTAAATAAGATAGAAGCACCATTTTATCAAGCTAAGTTGCATCTCATATTAAAAAATATTTAACATCATAGCCTTTTAAACATACTCTAAACAATTAGATAAAACCAAGAATATTATTGATAAACTAAAGACCAAAATATAATGAAACAACAAATAAAATAATTATAGTAAAAAAATTTGAATAATTACAAGATATACAGCGACCATTTTATCAATTTGGTCATCTCTATTAAAAAAGATTTAATATTATGGCCCTTTAAACACCACAACTCTAAGCAATTCAGCATAAAACTAACAATATTATTGATAAACTAAGGATCAAAATACAATGACTTAACAAATTAAATGAAAACAATAACCTGCATGTAGCCAAATTCAATAATCTAAAGAATGAACGAGAAGTAGTCATTTCTCTAATATCAAGATTTTTTTGTATCATGGATTTGATTTCTTTCTAATGAAGCATTAACGCCAATTTATAAAGTGACTAATTTGATGGCATAATTGTGTATATAATATATATTCATGTGAAGTTTCTCCCAACCTTATAAGAAAAGAAAATAACAAGTAGATTGATCTCAAAATAATAAAAGATAGCAATAGTATTATGCAGTAAAACAAGCTCACAGCTCACTAATATTGATTACTGCTTTAATTATAAAATTATCATTTGAAATCGGTAATCAATGATTCCTTCACTTTATGATACTTAAATTCTCAAACACCCAAATGATAAAGTTTTTAGCACTAATTTGCATCTCGGTTCTCATATTAAAAAAGTTTAGCATCACAAAATATCACTAATCAATGAGGCTCATAAGACATGGTGCTATCAAATTATTAAAACCCTAAATCAAAATATTCATCATAATATTAAATGTAGTGATATTGAAGTTAAGACCAAGCATATTGATGAACTAAGATCTTTTATCAAGCTAAGTTGCATCTCATTTTAAATGGTTTAACATCACATTTTATTTGCTATCTATATGTATCGATGTAATACTCTTCTTTTATGTAGTATTTATAAATCAATAAAATAAAATATGCAAAAAATAATTGAAATAATTAAATAAGATATATAAGCAACCATTTTATCTAAGTTGCATCTTATAGTAAAAATGATTTAACATCACAACTCTTTAAACACAACAGCTCTTAAGTCTTAATGTAGTCATAATGGTGTAGCCTGACTATTATATAAATAGTGTCAAATAGTCCTCATGAATGAAGAATCTGGAGAAAACAGAAAGTAGTCATATTTCAAAATAGTTACAAGTAGGCAAGTAGCCATATCTCATAATAACTGTAAGTATTTTTTATGCTAATGAAATATTAACTTGTCAATTAACTTATCATTATGGTGTGTATTCTTTATATAAGTTGTCAAATTCTATGAATGAAGAATAGAGAACTATTTACAGCAAAAAATAGCAAATAAAATAATAATAAAATAACAAAAAATATGAAGGCTGCATCATTCAATATTCAAAAATGAAAGATATACCTTAATGGATTCATAATGGTGTAGCTCACTTGTTATATAAATAGTACAAAATGGTCCTTATGAATGAAGATTCTAGAGAGAATACTCAAATAGTAAGTAGTCATATATTAAAATAGTTGCAAGTAATTATTAGCCAAAAAAGTATTAAGTAGTTATAATGAATGGGCTCAGTTTGACATTTTTTATTAGCTAATCAATGAGGCCATCATAGCTTACTGACTACTTAAATTCTTAAAAACCCCAAAATTTGTAGTACTGTTGAAGTAAAGACCAAGTGTAGTAATGATGGCCAAAGGTCACTAAGCAAATAAGCAGCTATTTTATCAAGCTAGTTGCATCTCATATTAAAATAGTTTAACATCATAGCTTTAGAATCAGAAACCATAAATCTCATGTCTGGATAAAACAATGTAGTATATATCAAGTAAAGACTAAAATATAATAATATAGTAAAAAATAAAAGAAAATTTGCATCAAAGATTTTCAAGTAATAAAAATTAAGCATAGTGCTAAACTATGTTACTAATCAAAGTCCAAATAAATTCAATTACAAATCGATGCTCCTCCTTCTTTCATTTGAAAGTTTCACATACAAATTTTCTCCATCTATGATCTCTTGCTATAATAAATGATCATTTATTAGACTCACATATAAAAAAGGTAAAAAGCTGAGACAATAATAAATTAATAATTAGAAGAAAAAATTAACTTACCTCTTGACTGAAAATTAGATTTGAGAGCATTAGCGGCAACATCATTGTTACTAGAATTATCCAATGTAATTGTGGAAACTTTATTCTGCAAATTTCACTCTAACAAGCATTCACATATTGCATTACAAATAAAAGTACCTGTGTGAGGTGGTTCAAGCTCAAAGAAATTGATAATACGCTTATGTAATTTCCAAGACTCATCAATATAATGAATTGTTAAGCACATGTACCCCACTGTTTAATTAGAAGTCTAACAATCAAATGTTAATGAGAAAATAGGTATGCTTTTAAGATATGCCTTCATCTTTTCTTTTTCTGCTTCATAACCTTTCATGCAATCATTTTTTATAATATTTCTAGAAAATATTTCATAATTATGATTTAAGACCTTCAACAAAATATTGAACCAAGTATTTCAACCATCATAAAGGATACTCATGCATAATTATCATTTTGTAATTATTTCTCTCTAACAAGATGATCATAATTCTTTGGATCTGTAAATAAAAGTCAAGGCATAAATTTTAATTTTTTGCCTTTTATCCAACTCCACAACTTGTTTATTTTTAGCTTTGATCTTATCACACTCCCTAACATATCTGAGAAGTTGTCAAGTGGTGCTAGTCTTGGATTTATAAAATTTTGTAGCACAACATATGCATTGTATATAGGAAGCATTGATGCCTTTCAAAGTAGAAACAATTTTTGTAAAGTACTATCTGTAGACTTCTTTCTAGTCTTCTTAGAGGATTCTCCAACATTACTATCAAATATAATTGCTTTTGAACAATTAGGTTGTGAAGAAAGATTAGGATTTTCATTACTACTTTCATCCTCATAGTAATCTCATTAGATGATCTTTGAGATAGATCAAAATTTGACATGGTAGTAGACTATATTGAAAAAAAAAAAATATGTGTCAAAATTAAAGGTACAATCCATATGCTACAAGTAAGAACATTAAGATAATTTATTGTCACATTCCATATAGAAATAAAGCACTAGTAAATTTGACATATTAAGCATACAAAGTCAACTTAAACATGAAACATGAGGCTTTTCTTCTTGGTCCCATCAAAGAAAAATAGAATTAAATGAGAAGCCATTTATAAAATAACATATCTTATTTACTGTTTTATTATGTTTGGTCTTTACCTTATCAAATAAGTTGGTTTATCATTTCGAGATGTTTGAAGAATTTATATCTATGAAGGCATCATTGATTAGCGATAAAATTTTAAAGGAGCCCATTTTATAATTAAAGCACCATCAATATTAGTAAGTTGTGAGCTTGTTTTCTTTATAATATTGTTTATTATCTTTATTATTTTGAGATCTACTTGTTATTTTCTCTTATTTTTTTTTGAGCAGAGTAAAACCCATGGGAATATATATTATATACACACCATGCAAATTTAGTCACTTCATAAATTGCCAAGTTAATGTTTCATTAGAAAGAAATCAAATTCTCCATGATACAAGCCACCTAAAAAATATTTGCAGTTATTATGATAAACTTCTCACTGTATTTATTTTGAGATAGGACTACTTATATTCTCTCAAATTCTTCATGAGAACCATTTGACACTATTTATATAGTCTACACCATTATGACTACATTAAGACTTAAGAGTTGTGATTTTAAAGGTTGTGATGTTAAATCTTTTTAATATGAGATGCACAGCTTGATAAAATGGTTGCTATATCTTGTTTGTTGTTCAATTATTTTTTTTGATTGTAGCTTTCATTTTATTTTACTCATTTATAAATCTAAACCAGGAATTGAAATCGAGCTACACCATACATATAGATAGTAAACCTAAACTCTAAAACATGCGATATTACAAAATTAAAATGAAAAATACACTTGACATTTTATTGCACATTCAAACCATCAAACACTATAAATTAGATATCAAAATTTCAATAGCATATTAGCATTTTGAGTCATTAGAACCAGGCATCAGCAACTCAAGAAGTTAGATAGAGAAACTAAAATAATAAATCTTGAGCAGTAGAAATTAGAAAAGTAGGTTTCTGTCATGGTGGTTTGGCTAATCGACTCTACCATGGGTTGAGCATCAACTCACAAAATATCAAGTGCTGTAGTAGTAGAGCCATAGAAGGCCGGAAGGAAGGAGAATGGGATAGAGAAATGGGACGACCAACATGAAAACTCAAAGACAAAGCGTCAAGAAAGAGTCAAAGAGTCGAAGAGTGCAAGCGGTGAGCGTCCATGCTTAAATAGTTAGGGTTTGAATTGGTTAAGACTTAAGAGAATAAGAGTTAAGATTTAATAAAAATCTCCTCAAATCAACCATTCATTTCAATAGAGAATTTAAATTAATTTTAATTATTATAATGTTTCTAAATTTATTTAATTTAAATATTATTAATTAAATTAATTATTCATGCAAATATAAATTAATTAATTAATAATTTAATGATAAAATATATATTATATAATTTTTTATATAATTATTTCAAAATTTATTTATTTGGCCGTCGAGGAACCGAATGAACAAAAGATTGTTAGTGTTCATCGTTTATATCGAGCTAAAATAATTATTCATGTTCCTTCATATTTAATGAATGCCAAAATGAGCTATGATGAACGAGCTACTCGTGAACAACGAGCTTTTTTGACAGCCCTACCTCCATGCACTTCAAAACCAAGCCTCAGTACCGCAGCATATACCGCTAGAGATAGATCATCTTGAGTTAGCACATGTCTTAGATCAGCCTAAAAGCACTTCTCTAGTAGATCAAGATAGTGGTAGCTTGTATAGGAAGGTGGTGGACAACAACTCCATACATGAAAAAGATATCAAGCAGTTGGTGGAGCAGCAAGTGAAGGAAGCATTGGCGTAAGCCCGGGATGGCCCATTTGTTCCAAAGGGTAGACCCTAACTGGAGGAATATGATGGTGTCCAATATCCTAAGAGTTTTGTGCCTCCTTCCTTCAAAATTTTTGATGATAGTGGGAACCCTCGACAGCACATAGTACATTTCAGGGCCGGATATTACAATGTCGATGGTAGTGATGCACTTATATTCTGTCTCTTCGTCAGTAGTTTAATAGGTATCACATTTGATTGGTACATTAAAATACCCAATGGTTCAGTGAAGATATTTGTTGATTTGGAGCAGCTCTTTATTAAGAGATTTGGAGGAGCTCAGCAAAGGGTAAGTGTGGGCGATCTTATTGTAGCTCAACAACACCTTAGTGAGTTCTTTGTTGATTATATTCTTAGATGACATAATTTAAGTATGAAATACAAACCATAACTGTTTGAATAGGATGCCATTGAAATTTTACTCAAGAATATTCATGGTACGGTTGCCTTCATGCTTAAAGGGTTTACCATTAAGACATTTGAGAAATTAATCAACAAGGCGGCTAGTCTACAAGGAGAGGTCAAATAGTTACCTTTCTAAGATCAGTCAACCAAGCCCAAACTGTAGAAGGCATTTGAAAAAAAGCCAGGGGTAGTCATAATAGTTGATAGAGGGGACCATGCTCGATTAGAGATCTGGGATAGCGGCCTCCATCACCACCTCCTCCACCACCTCATCATATCGCCATCTCGGTTTCACGGCCTCCACCACCACTGCCGTATTCCCCATCACGGCATTAGTGGTATTCACTCACATCAACACAATACCTATCAACCACGGATAATTACCATTTACCTCTTTTGCGATAAATTGAATAAGCCTTATTCATTCAAGAGGAGGTAGTAGGAAGATCTTTAAGAACCTCTTAAAGAAGCCTGATTTTAGTTACTAGACTAGGAGGCGGAGGATGTGGGCAAGAGTCATGATCCAAAATGTTGCCCCTACCACCGCATGCTAGGTCATGCCTTAGAAGATTGCTTTACCTTTAAGGGCTGGCTTGAGCGTAGCTATAAGTCGTGTGCCATTATCATCCCCAAGGAATATTTACTAGAATAACCCTCTATTGGGGAATCCTTGGGGATACAAGATCTTCTCAAGATAGAGGAAGGTTGGGATATCTCTCCGAACCTCCAAGAATGTCATCTCTAAGATCAGAAAGTTACCCTTGCAGTGCTAAGCGGCTCAAACCTCCAACTCTAAGGAAGGTTTGCAAGTTGCCAGGACAACTTGAAGGAGGTAGATATGCACAGCGACATCAGAGTCCACCTTTTGCCGGGATAGAAAGTAGTATAAACCGTCCAGTCCAAGTCCATCCATTCTTACTTCTTCCTCCTAGCTCCTCTTGTCGGTGGAGCATATGTCGATGGACAAGGACACCCCTTACCCACTTACTTTATTAGATTTCTATCATGTACTTCCATCTAAGAAGAAATCAATGAAGAAAGCTTTCACTTACATCTTGTCCACTTCTGATACTCTAGATTTTATTCTTCTCAAAAACTCTCTAAGTCTACAAAATAATGATAACTCTAGTTTTGATCATTCCTTTTCTGATTTATAAATGGATTTTCTATTCCTGAATCATTCAAGTTCTCCCATTGAGATTGATTTGGAGTCATCCGACTCTGATGATCTCATAGGAGAAGCTGTAGGTGAACCTGATGAGCAGGTAGAACTTTCCACTAAATCATCTCACGAAGTCATTGAAGTCAACCTCCATAGTGGCAAAGTTCTACCTCCTAGGGTAGCACCTCAAGATAAGGGTAAATAAGTCATTGGTTCTAGCGATCAAGGAACCCCACCACAAGATTCTCCGTCCATGGATATGCTTATGGAGGATCAACCCAGAGTTGACTATAATGTCCTCGCTCACCTAAAAAATTTGCCAGCTAAATTAAGCATATATGATGCCCTTATCTTATCCAAAGAGATGAGGGAGTAATTGATCAAAGCTCTTCTTGATCCATAAATATGCTTAGCTCAACTGATCGTTGTTAGAGAGGAGGCATGTTATTCAAGAGAAGCCCGTGGAGTTACATTCACAAATGAAGACCTTCTTTTGGGGATAAGAGCAGTCCCTCTACATCATAGTGGACATGGCGGTGCTCTAGGTATTAGTTGATCAAAATGCATTAGTGAACATTATGAGTCTAAAAACCCTTGCCTACTTGAGGATCGATATCTCGAACTTGAAAAGATCGGATGATGTTGAAAGGATTCAATGAACAAGGTGAGAGGGCTTTAGGCTCCAAGGAGACTTGAAGCATTCTCAGTTAAAGATGTCGAGATTTATGAAGATACAGTCTACTATCTTCCTCCAAATTAAAAAGTCTATTCTTGTGAGCTTGGTGAATGTTCAAAAATAAAAGAAAAAGAAATAAAAGAAAAGAAGAAAAAAAGAAAAAGAAAAAAAAGAAAAAAAGGAAGAGAAAATGAAAATACAAGTGGCGAGAATCAAACAGAGGAAGAGGTAGAGCGGATGTTACATTCACGTTTGTTCCTTCATATGAACACATGGGTATGATGACTCGACCCCCACCAAGTAGAGGAAGAGGTAAATTCAGAGGTAGTTCTAGAGGTGGAAGACCTCATTATTGGTGGCCAACTAGTAGGAGCTATGTTCCTGCTCACAGGAGTACCCCCACTATCCACATAGACTTAGAGTCCAATTCGGAGGATGAATCTCACGTGGTCAGCATGCCAACCAACCCCTCTCAGCGGGTCCCTTTGAAGGTGACATTCGAGCTAGACAATGATGAAGATCAGGCCTCCAAGCAATGCATGAATGAATCACTATTATGTAGAATAGTTAAGTGCGGTTGAACTTTAGCTCACCTTTCTTCCAGAAAGTTGAAGATTTAGTAGTTAAGGAGGCCCCCAAGTCATCCACAGATGTCAAGATTAAAAGATTTTTTTGGGGAGCATCATCCTTCAAGAAAGCATGAATGTATCTGAATCACTATTATGTAAAACAATTAGACAATAGTTGGGAACTTTAGCTCTAACTTCACTTTCTTTCTAGAAAGTTGAAGGTTTAGTAGTTAAGGAGGCCCCCAAATCATCGACAAATGTCAAGCCAAAGATTTTGTTAGCATCATCCTCAGTCAAGCTGTAGAACTTGTTGATTCATATAAAGATTTAATAGAATTACCTGATTGATACTAGTTCTCAACTTAGCAAAGAAGGGATTAATCCTACATACATGGTTTAAACATAGGTTAGACTACTTTGAAAGGCTATGACAAACATCCTCAATCAAAACCAAACTAAGATTTGGCATGGAGTTCATCGATGATACCATTGCTGTCATCATAAATCATTTGGTCGATAGGTTCTTCTCAAATCATGCTAACTCTTATGAGGAGGTATGTTTAGAAACTTTAGATGACCCAAGTTAGAGATGCACCGCCAGTTTGAAGAAGAGATCAGATCAACCATCGATGAACTTAAAGAAATCAACTTGGGAATCGAAGACAATCCATGTCCGATATACATCAGTTCCTTGTTAAATGAAGAAGAAACCAATGACTTAGTTAGGCTATTAGTTGAGTTTAAGGACTACTTTGTATGGAGTTATGAAGAAAAGATGCTTATCATCCACGACATAGCGGTCCATAAACTAGCAATAGAGTAATGATAACCTATAAAGCAAGCTCTAGATGCATGCGATTAGACATTGAGCACATCACTAAATCAGAAATTGATTGATCTTTGGCTTTACCAGAAGAAAATATCCTACGGTTGGCTAGTTTCATCCGTTAAAAAAGAATGGAATGGTCAACATATATGCATTGATTTTAGGGATCTAAATAAGGCATGTCCTAAGAATGAATTCTCACTTCTTATACCACAATTAATGGTGGGCATTGTCTCATCTCATGCAATATTCTCATTTATGGATGGGTCATTTAGCTATAACCAAATCAAGATGGCCCCCGAGGATGAAAGAAACATTGCTTTTTGAACCCTAATAAAAATTTATTATTATAAGATCATGTCTTTCGGCCTTAAAAATGATGGTTCCACATACCAGTGGGCCATGACTTGAATCTTTGATGAACTCATTCATTATCAAGTTGAATGCTACATCGATGATCTCGTTGTCAAAAGAAAAGAAAAGGAAGACCATCTCTTTGACTTGAGAGTAGTTTTCAAATGGTTAAGACAATACAACCTCAAAATGAACCCCCTGAAGTATGCATTCAGAGTAGCTTCAAGAAAATTTCTTGGGTTTGTTGTCCAACATCGAGGAATTGAAATCGACTCAAAGAAGATCAAGGATATCTTAGAAATTCCACCCCTAAAATCATTCCAAGGGTGGTATCTAAGGCAAACCATGTCCAACTATCGGAAGATGTCAAGCTATCTTGTCAAAAGGATGCCAAGTTCAAGTGGGATGACAAGTGAACATGCTTTTGAAGACATCAACCTTTTGATGATCTTGTAATTCTATCGGCAAGCCATTGATCCTTTACACGGCATTAGATGACTCCCTTGGCGCTTTGTTGGCCCAAGCCAAAGATGAAGGGAAAGAAAATGCTCTCTACTACCTCAGTCATCGTCTAATCCCTGCTGAGGCAAACTACCCACCTATTGAAGCCTAGCTTTAATCTTTACATCCCAAAAGCTACAACACTACATGCTTTCTCATAATTGATCTCTAATCAATCCTATATCTCGCACGCGGTGATCTAGACGGTTTGTGGTCCATGATTTTGTCATAGTTTGACATCACATTCATACCCTTCCTGCAGTGAAAGATAAGCACTTTTTTTAGCACACATCCTGTTGATTCTTCGATCTTCCCAATGAACAAATCATGATCTTAGGGGATACTAGTGCTCATTGCTCGGAGATGTACTTTGATTATGTAGCTTCTTCTCAAAGAGGAGAAGAACCATAATTTAATATCTCAAGAAAGGCGGGGGTAGGAATAGTTCTCATAACTCTAGATCGCGATGTGATGAGATTCTCATATCATATGTCCAATACACCAACAATGAAGGCGATATGAGGTTCTGCCGGTTAGAGTTATTCATTATCGTCCAGAGTGTCAACATCTTTGGGGATTCTCACTTAATCATCAACCAAATCGCTGGGTCCTACAAAGTTCTAAAACCTAAACTCCATCATTACCACAAGTACACTATGGAGTTATTGGCCCAAATCCCAGATGTTACCATTTACAAGATTCTTTGAGGAGAAAATGCGATAGCATACACATTAGCTAAGCTTGCCAAAGAGTTGGCATGTCCGGAAGATGAGTCCATTCCAATAAGGGTCCAAAATGAACAAGTATTATCCCTTATTAATGTTGAACTTGTTGAGAGATTCTCTCTTGAAGGGGAGGTTGTCATTGCCAAAAGGATGTTGAGTGGAGGCAACCATTCATGGATTATTTACATCGGCAAACCTCAAGAGAAATCACTAGCACCAGTGAAGCGTGAGAGCCCTTTCTTATGCTCTTGTGGATGGCACACCTTGTCTTAGATCATATATAATTATGTTGTGGACAAACGAAGCCATAGGATGAGGTACACTCGGGTTTATGCGAACATACCAATCGTCGAAGATGAAAGAAGATCAAGAGACTGGGATACTGGTCTTTGATGATCAGAACTACATGGGTGTAGAGATGCCACCAATGTTAGGTGCATGGTCCTACATCACCAATATTCTACATCCTACATTGGCCTCATGGCCATTTGAGTGTTGGGGTACTGACATTGTGGGTTCGATCGATCCTCCTTCTTCCAAAGGTCATCGATTCATTCTAGCTGCTACTAACTACTTTTCCAAGTGGGTGGAGGCAATCCCACTTAGAGAGGTCACATGTACTCTAGTTTTAGGAACCATATCATATATAGGTTGAGGTGTCTCGATGAATTATATCGATAATGATATTACATTCAAAGCTAAAATCAATAGCTTTTCTGGGACACAACATAGATTAGAGATATTCTACCATACTACCCAAGGGCAAATGGGTTAACAGAAGCCTTCAACAAAACTCTCATTCAAATACTGAAGAAGACACTAGATGACAATAAATGATGATGACATGAATAGTTGGTTGAAGTCTTATGGGCTTACCATACCACATACAGAACTCTAACTCAATCTACCCCTTTCTCCTTAGTGTATGGGTCCAAAGCCATCCTACCATTAGAAGTCCAACTCCCATCACTAAAGATAGTTGTGGGTCATAAAATTACAATGGAACAGATGCCAAGCTGCGGTTGGAAGAGCTCGAAGGTTTGAAGAAGAGATGCCTATGGGCATGCTAGAACCTCGAGTTATACAAAGCCAAGATGATTCAAGCTCATAACAAGTTGGTCCGTCCTAGAGATTTTCAAGTAGGGAGCTTATGTTAATTCTAAGGAGACCAATTGTTGCCGTCGAAGATGGGAGGTTTGAACCCACTTGGGAAGCCCATGTCATAGAAGGCCTACCAAGGAGGATCTTATCAACTCATTGTAAAGGAGAGTTTCCTTGATTAATAGCTCTACTTAAAGAAATACTATCCATAAATTTTGTTTGAAAATGATTATCAATAAAACTTATTTTCATCTCAAATTTTATCCCTTCTGTGTTAAAAATATATTTTGCTTATGAATCTGCCATGATATATTTAGGGTAGGTATAAGAGAACCCAAGAGGCATCTTATCCCTCCATGACACAAACACAAATTATAAAATAATTCTCTAGTGCTATTTTGATTAGTACAACTAAGTTAGGTGTAAGAGAACCAGAGCATAATCATTTCTTGGTGGAGTCATAATTGCCCTACACATTTCATCCATTCATTATTTGGGATAGGTGTAAGAGAAGCGGCATCTATTCCTCTTTCACAACACAAATAAACATATATATATCTTTATCTCGGTTTACTTTGATATGGGAGCATGCCCCTTGTGGCACTCACTCATTAGCTGCTCTTGGTCGGGTCTACATGCTACCTCGCTAGTATGTCACCCGAGTGGTCACTTATTAGAGGATGTGAGTCCTCGCATTTTCTACCTAACTTGACCATTAAAAACCAATGAGCATCTTGTTAATCTGGTAGATTTCCTTGATACCTCATGTTGACTTTGTTTAAGTGAGTCCATGCTTTCTTCTTGAACTAGCCATCATGCACTAACTAGGTTGAGTATATTTGAGGTTTGGGTAAGTCTCCCGAGGCTCCTTTCCTCTTACATTTGAGTTGATGTAAGTCTTAGTGGCATTCACTCGGTGGTAGCCTAGTTGGGATTGTCGGCCAGAAGACTATCCGACAATCAGTTCTACTTTAGGGAGATGTAAGCCTACACGCCTTCTTTCTAGAATGATTGTCATAAACTGATGAGCACCTTAGGTTGGTTGGTTATCACCATGCTAACGATGACCCACCCAGTGGATACACCACTCTTGGCAGATATGTGATCCCACTTTCCTTGGTCAGAATACCTATGCTTTCTTTTACATGGTTTTGGATAAAGCCCCTAACGGCACCTACCTTATGGGTACTCTATTTGGATCACATCCTTAGCAACCCCATTTAGACACTACCCCGATTATTTTTGGATTGGGGTCCCCTTTCCAGTAACCACCCGTGGTTGGAGAATTTGTTCGATCTGATTCTCCCAGTCTGTAAGTGTGAGATAAGATTAGCCTGATATGAGCTCCTTCTCAGTGTGGTCCCTCACAAACCATGCAAATATAAAATAAACTAAATATATCTTCGCTTGTGGATTAGGAATTCAATCCCCTGGCCCCTTTCTCAAGCGGGCATCTTTAGGTGTGTAAAACTCCTATAAGAATTGCCTCACTACTTTGAATTGAGATAAGTCCTTGGGTCATCACTATCTTAGTAGTCTCCCTTAGGTCGGTTCAACTTGTTGTGCCACCAATGAGTTACCCCGGCAGTCATCTTTTCTTTGAAAGATATAAGTCTATTATGCATTCTTTCCAGCATGATCGTTGCAAGAGCTAGTCGGGCGATTTGTTGCATATGATCACCCAGTTCCTTATTTAAGAAGATGTGAGTCTCCACGCTTTCTTCTAACTTAACCATTACAAGAAAGGCACCCCTTAGGTTGGTTAGTTCTAACGGTTTGGTATCCCTTTGGATTTGTAAACCTAAGATAGGTCTAGGCTGATATTAACTCCTTCTTAGTAGATCCGTCGCACACTGAAAAGGTCCATCTAAAATTAAATTAATTCTGACTAATCTTGAGTTGATATGAGTCCACAACATCATTTGCTCAAATAGTCGCCCTAGGTCAGGATTAATATGTTGTGCCATCAACAAATCACCCCAATAGCTGATCCCTACTTTGGAAGATGTAAGTCTGTCATGCCTTCTTCCTAGTACAGTTGTTGCACACCGAAATGCAACCCCTTAGGTTGGATAGTCCTACCTTATGGTAGGTAGACTATCCCTTTGGATTTATAAATCTAAGACAAGCCAAGGCCCCTGTGACTCCTTCTTAGTGTGGTCCATCGCACACTGACAGGGTCCATAATAAAATAAATTCAAAGCTAACCTCCCCAGTGGAGTCAAATTAAACATATTGAGCAAACCAAATTTCTCTCCAGTGAGGCACAAATCAGATTAGCCTCCCTAGTGGAACCTGGATCTAAATCAAACAAATTTAACAGAGTGTATATCTTTGATGGATATGCCCTCAATCTAGAACCCTTCTCCCTAGTGGAGCCATAAAAAATTAAACCAACCTCCCTAATGGAGTCTAATCAAACAAATCAAAGAAATCAAATAAAATTCTTATCCCTAATAGATAGCCCGAACCAGGTTCCCTAGTGGAAGGTTCACATACCCAATCCCTAGTAGATTTGAGCACATATCCCTAGCGAATATGCCTCCATATAAATTAAAATAAAATAAATTAAAATAAATTCAATCTTGATCCCCGTCGAATTATAGATTCTTATCCCCAATGAATACACACCTAAACTAATCATATTCACAATCAAACTCAAATTCTTATCCCCAGTGGATAACTTGAACCTGCTTCCCAAGTGGAAGGTTCATGTACTCAACCCCCAATGGATTCCTTCTTGCTCTCTTATGCCCTTGACATAAAGAGAGTTGCATCGCACTACGATCATGATTATATCTGCCTCTCGGGTTTAGGTATAGATCATTTTTTTTAGTGATTGTAATCTTTTAGATGTTGTTGATCATCTCGGTCGAATTGGTGTGCCTTGTCGGTTACACCACACTGTGGGGTCCTTTTATTGACCTCACTTTTGGAGTGAGCTCTTAACCTCCTCTTAGACTTAGGACTCTTAGACTAAGAACTCCTTAGTCATAAGACACTTCTAGTGATTAGGTGAACACTTAGCTTTAAGCCTAGACTTAGAAGAGTTAATCATAAGATTAGGTGCCTTAAGACTTAAAGAACATATCCTATAGCAATCTATATACACTTTCTCAAATCAAACCCAGTTCAAATCTCAAACCAAATCTCAAATTCAAATTCAAATTCCAAATCTAATTCAAATTTGACTCAAATGATTGAAACCAAAATCAAATTCAAATCCAAGACCTTAAGCCATATGAACCATCTTTATAAGCTAAGCCAAAACTCCCTTTAGATCAAATCAAACTTAATTAATTTTTTTTTTAAAATCAATTATTCCTTCATTTATATTCATAAATATAAATAAAAGCTAAATTCAAATGACCAAAATTATATCCAAAATCAAATCCAAACCCAATCTAAGCCCTTTAAGCCAATTCTTTGGACTTAGCAAAATTCTATCCAAATCAAGTCAAAACCAATGAATTTTCCCTTGAATCAATCATTCATTCAATAATCTACCCAAATATAAATGAAACCTACAATCATCAAATCAAATCAAAGCCAACCCAAGTCAAACCCAACCTAGCCCATTTGACTTGAAAATTTTAAATGAGTCGAAATCCCTTAGACTCCAAATTGAGTGCCATTGAATTTATATTTCAATCTAGAACTCATATATAAGTTCAACTAAACTCGAATCAAACCAAAACCAAACCAATTGTCCCAATTAATCCACTTGATCCAAAGTGACCTAAAGGACCCATTTGAGACAACTTTCAATCCAACCCAAATTGGATTGAACCAAGCTCACCAAAACCTTCCACCATGATTATTGATCATCTAGAATGATCAATTATAATCAATTGGGTCAAACCAAGTCAAGTTAGTCATTTGACCAAGTCAACCCTTAGCCTAAATGAACCAAAATTAGCCAAATCTTATCCTACATTAAATTAATTGAAACCAATGATTTGAATCAATCCAAAATTAATATTTAAATATGACTTGGCCACCAATTGAGCCAAATCAAGCCCAACTGGCCATTTGATCTAAGTTGACCCAAATTAGCCTAAAGGACCAAATTGGGCCAAATCATGATCTAACCCAAATTGATTGAAAACAATAGCTCAAGTTCATTCCAAATTGATTATCGAACTTGACCAAAGTTATAATTGAGCCTAATTTGATCAATTGGTCAACTTGACCCAACCCAGCCCAAATTGGCATAAAGGGGCAATTTGGCCTAAATCCAAATTAATTCAAACCAAAGAATACATTCATTTTCAATTAGCCAATTAAACATGAATCAACCCATAAACCAAGCCAATTTACCCAATTTTAGTCAAATTAGTCAACTTGACCCAATGTGACCCATATGGCCTAAATTGAGCCAAATCCCTTGAAACCAAGTCATGACCCATTGGGGGTTGATCAAACCCGACCCAAACTCATTTGGGATCAGCCCAAAATCAACCCAACTCATTTAAATCCCTCATGGATCCTCCCCCACATAGGATTCCACCCAACCTCATTTAATTCTCCTCATCACATGCATTTAACTCATCCTCCAATTTGCATTCAATTGATCATATGTAGCAAGGACTTTGGAGCAAAATCAAAGTCTCAATCAATCAATCATCCATCATCACCCAAAGCAAGATGATAATACTTTTAGCCAAAAATTACAAAAGGTGGATTTTGGCCTATAAAGGAGGAAATGAGCTTCATTCCTCTTCCTCCTACCACCATTCAAGAGCTCCCCAAAGCAAAAAAGGAACTCATCTCCCACCTCTTTTAGCCATTTTTTGAGCTCAAAACACAAATAGAGCTTTTAAGCCAAAGGGCAAAATCATTCCAAAGCTTCTCACATACCTAGGAGTTCTGATCTTCACTTTAAAACCATCCCGTGAGGTAAATTTCTCCAAACTTTAGTCGGCCTTAGTATTTCTCACTTTTTGTATTTTTTTGTGATTTTAGGAATTTCTCTTAGATAAACCCCACTTTTTTCACTTTATTTGATCCCAATATGAAGTAGAATTTTTTCGAAGAAAATCGACAGGAAAATGAGCTCAATCGGACCTCATTTTGCATTTTTTTTTCATTTTTTCCGTTGATTTCGCCTGTCGGTGAGCAGCATTTATTCGATCCGATCGTGGATCGGACGATCAGCATCGGACCCGTGTCCATTCGACCCTAACACCGATCGCCTCGATTTTGGATTATATATGATTTCGTCCGATTTGATCAATCGACTGATTTTGATTTAAAAAAATTAATTTAAATCACTTCAAACTTGAGAAATTCATAAAAAATAAAATACTTAACTAAAAGTTGCAAACAAGGGCTCGTTGGATTCATATTTTTGAGCGGAATCTAACAAATTTAAAATCTCCAAATTTCACTATGTATTTTGAGCTTAATTTGAATTTTAGTAAAAATAAAATTTTATTAATTAAACCAAAAATACATGTCACATTAAGTTGAAATTTTTAAAGATTGAAACTAAAGTTAAAGCACACCTACTATAAAAATCTCAAATGAAAAGGACTTATGGATTGGGGGAAATTAAATTTTGAAATTCAGATTGTTCATTTTAATAAAATAAATCAAATAAAAATTCAAAAAATTACAAAAATCTTCAAAATGGCTTAAATCACTTCAATTGACATCTAGGACTCTTAAGAAAATAATGTGATTTTCTTGAATCCTAATGAACCCCAAATAAACACTTAAGATTAAAGTTTAATTAATTAAGGACTTCATCAAAAAATAATCTAAAAATAATTTAAATATCAAAATCAAAATCAAAAATGAAATAACACTTAAGCAATCATTAATTAAACCTCAAATCAAAAAAATATCATCCTCCTAAGAAATTAAATTAAATATGATTAAACCTATTTAAATCAATAAAACTCAATTAAATGATTAAATTTTAAATCAAACTTGAAATTCAACAAATCTAGGAAACTTTAACATGGGTCAAATTAGTATAACTAAACCTACACTAAGCATGGAGTCTTAATCATATGAAACTCCTTAATGAATATAAATAAATTGAAACTAATTAATCATTAAATAAACTAAAATCAAATTGATTAATAAACCAATTCAACATAATCATTTGATATTAATCAAATTAAACCAAATAAAGTTAAAGTAAACTTAATTAACATATGATTAAATCACATCCATTTGGAATAAGATAATTAATTAGCCATTAATACATAAACTTAACAACTAAATCAAACATGAATGAAATCTAATGAATATAATAAATGAAGAAAATCAAACTGTATGATTATGAATAATCAAGTTTAATTGAAATAAAAATAAATAATTAAATCACTTAATTTAATCAAATGATAATAACAATAATCCTTTAATCAAATCAAACTTAAGTAAAACACTTAACTAAATCAAATCACTCACATGTGAAAAATTAAGTCATTAATTAAATAAATCTTTGATTAATTTAATGATTTAAAAAAGTTTAATTACCCTTAATCAAACTTAATTAATTAAACATTTAATTAATGCAAACTTAATGAATAAATTCATCATCTTAATGAACCAAATTAATTTTATAAATCATATTAAAATTAATTCAAATCAAACACTTAATTAATCCACTAATTAATTTAATCACACCTCTTAAATAAACTAATTAATCAATTAATTCATATTAAACTTAATCTTAATCAAACATAAAATGCAATTAAATGCTAATCAAATTTTAATTTAAACTTATTTCATTAAGTCACTAATTACATCATTAACATAAATAAATATGAAATAAAATTAAAAATTAAATCACCCCTAATTAAATTTAATAATTAATCATACATCTTAAATAAGCTAATTTCAATTAAATTAATTAAAATTAAACTTAAACTTAATCAAACATAAATGCAATTAAATACTAATCAAAACTTAAATTAAACTTAAATTATTAAGTCATTAATTACATCATTAACCTAAACAAATGCAAAATCAAATTGAAAATTAAACAAATCTTTATAATTAACATAAATACACTTCTTAATTAAACTAATCACTTAATCACATTGAACTTAAGCAAACCCATAAACTAATAAAGCTAATCAAATTAAATTAAATCAAATCATTAAATTAAGACTCTCATCAATTTAATATGTAATCAAATCAAATCTCATTCAACCTACTTAAAAACGATAAACTAATTAAATATCCAATGTTTGAAATCAAAATACAAACCAAACTTTGATAAACACTAAAAATGGATGAGATTAAAAATAAAATCCTAATTAAAAAAAAATCAAACTCAATTAAAATCAACATAAAATCTCAATTAATATAATCCAATCAAACTACAAATAAATGAACCACAATCAAATCAAATAAGCATAAAATTAAGTCACATAATCACAATCAAATAAACAAATTAAATATTAATTTAAAAGGATATTGAATTATCAAAATTTAATTAAACCAAAAATATATAATCTAAAATTAATCAATCAAAAATACATGAATTTAAACAAATTTAAACTTCATTAAAGATCAAAGATATTGAATTATCAATATATAATTAAACTAAAATATCTAATCTAAAATAAATCAATCAAATACTTAAACAAACTCAAATTCTAAATTCTAAATCAAATCAGATAAATCAAATTGAATGAATTGCACAAATTCAAATGGGCTAATTAAGATACTTAAGGACCTTAGTTAGATTCTTTGGGTGTTAGATGCAGAATAGGGTGAGTTCTATCTACAAATGAAATTCATTCTACTCTTCATTATTGAAAACTTAAACATCACTATGGTGAATAAATCTCTTATAGGGAGTCGCCTTTCAAATCTGTGGAGAAAAGAAAGAAGAGACCTTATAGAAATTCATCTCAGTAAGACATCACACAGATCCGTAGATGTACTTATTCAGGTGATCGGATACATCATCAAGATATAGTATATTATCTCAAAAGACAGAAGTCACCACCCTTTAATGGAACCAATCATCTTAATAAGGACTCCTAAGGATGATAGGTCTGCATATGTACCAAAGATTCTTCTCTTACTTTACATGAAAAAGTAAAGCAGGATTTATTTTAAACTGGGTTCGTTAAGTTTCCTATAGAGGAAAGCCTCCATAGTTAATTATGTCCTAAAGGATAGGATCGTTTAAGAAAACTCTCGATTAAGGTAAATGATCGTTGTCTCTGAAGATTTCAATAGGGAATGACTATCAATCGATTGGTTTGTATTTGAAGATCAAAATGGGATTGATCAAAAGAAGGAGTTATTATTGAAGCCAAAATGAGAATAAGTAGGAGATGCTCATGATGCTAGGAAACCTAGCGAGCATCTCAAACTATCCTAAAATTGGACTTTATATTTTAGAAATTAATTTAGTTTGTTTGAGTTATATTTTTCACTAGAATTTTAGGACTTAAGATTCCTTAACACAAGATTAAGGAAATACCTAGGAGGTGAGAAATTATGCTTATGGTCCACAAATGGGAGAAGCAACCTCAAAACCTAAATCTAGGGAGCTTCGATGAGGGGTCAAAACAACCTAAATCTAAGGCAAAATGGGTAGTGGTTTGCCTCCATAAGAGAGGACAAACCATAGGACTTGGACTTACAATCTGAGGGGTAGTCCTTCTAACTCCTCATGATTTTAAATACATGTAGGCAAGTCTTTATGCTTATGCAAGATAGCTAGGCTATTTTTTATTTAGAATCCTTAAACTCACTCCCTAAAGAGACTATATCATGTAAAGGGATATGCTTCAAATGACTTAAATCTAATGTATTTCAAATTTTATTTTATTTTCAGTTTGGACAATCACTTTGACTTTTTAGGATTTTTTGCATGAAATCAAATTATTGGCCAAAATTTAGGAGGAGAGTTTCCACCACAACCCTCAAAGGTCAAACTGAGTTCGTTGGCAAAGGTGAAAGCCCTCCAATCAAGAGTGAAATAAGATGCATTTGTGCATGATATTATAAGGAAATGCTCATCCAGCTAAGGGGTTGTAAATTCTTTTATCTTGATTTTAATCCTAAGCTTTAAGTGAGGTTATGAGTTGTTTGGTTTTTATTTGAGTTATTAAGTTGAGTAAAAGATTTATTTTTTTCTAAAGAGCCTAATCTACATCCAGGCCATACATAAAGTAAGGAAGGAACTAGGAAAAGTATGTCACTTAATGCAAAAGTTAAACAAATCATCAATCAATTTATAAAGTTAATTATAAAATGAATAAATGGTCATTTGTGGTCGGGCACCACCGCACAAACCCAAAAATATCAAATTGGGTAGTCGAGCTCTACCCTTATACAACCCGAATTACAAATGAATTAAATTACAACTTAAGCAAAGGAATTCATTGTTATGGGGGGTCTTCAAGCTTTATTCTTCTTTCTTCTTTCTTTTTTCTTTCTTTTCTTTTCTTCTTTTCTTCTTTGGATCTTCCTTTCAATGGCTGGATGGTAGATGCTCCAAGGTTTTACATGGTGCATAAGATTGTATCTTATGACCAATGCTCATCCTAATCCCCATAACAAATCATTCCAAAATCCTAAATATACAAATTTCTACATGAAAAGGAAATATATAAATCTAACTAACACATGCAAAATAAAGGTTAGCCAAATTACACCACACAAATCCCAAGTATGTATATTGGACTTATCACCCCACACATGGGTGACTAAGTCCACCTAGCCTATGGATTATGCAAAGGGGTATAAGCACCTGCAAGTAAGAAGCATTTATATTTTTATTTATGATAGTGCCCCTTTAGCATAATCCCTTATAAAAAAGAATAGTTAGACTAAGCATGTCCTATCATTCATTCTACGAGCATGCACCCTAACATCCAGTCTAAAATATTCATCACAAAATAAAATACAACATTAAACCATACACCGACCTAACCTAAAGCTAGAAGTGGTGACTTAGGTTAATGTGTGTGCTTTGAAGGTTTATGTGATATGCTTAGCTTAGGACTTTTGTTTCAAATTTTCTAAGTGTGAAGAATATATTCAACTTAGAGGAGGGTCTCATTTAAGTTGTTTAAGTGTTTTGGTTATTTTTATTTCATGTTTTAATTTGGTTTGAGTGAGACCTACAATTAATTACTAAGTTATAAAGAGAGAGAAAGAGAAGAGAACTTCTCTTTCCTTCCCTATTCCTTAAATACTTTTTAAGTAAAGTTCACATTTTAAATTCATTAAGGTGAATGTTTTTATTACATATTTTAATTAATCCTAAGTTTAGATCAACTCTAAATAAACATATCCAAAAAGAAAGGCATTTTAAGAATAAGAAAAATGAATCAAAATTCACATAATACACATTACCACAATTCCTTCCCAACATATATAACATGCATATGGATGAACCCTAAGCATATCTATACATGCAAATGAGAATAGTTAACACACTTTATGATGTATGCTAAGTAAACCATTTAAGAAAATTTAGAAGTTGAATATGCATGATTTTTCTTAAGTAGAAAAGATTTTTCTTATCCAAAATTTCACATACATGCATGAAAGTAAGAAAGGAATGAGTGAGTACAGCTCCGTTATTAACCAGAGGTGTAAGGTACAAGACCTATTTAAGGCTACTTAAAGCCTCACAACCTCGGGGTTAATAATAATACTTTCCTTAGGTACTAACATGCATATAAAAGAAATGAAATGGAAAAAGAATATGCAAAAGTTGTTTAATAATTTCATTTTTGTTTATGCAATTTATTCATGCAAGCATAGGAAATCCTTCTTAGATGATGGCATAGGGATGAATAGGGTATAGAATTAAATAAGTGTTGGGTTCTTTTCAAATGAACCCTACATCTTACCAACTCCTATTCAAAACTATGCTAACATAAGAAAGGAAGAAAGGCTACACTAAACATTACATTATAATCTCTCACATGTAAGCTTATAATTAGGATATAAGAGTAGCACACTTTCAGATTTGATGTTTTATTTATAAGTTTTGAAAATACTTTGAATTTAGTAGTGATAATGGCCACTCATATTTTACTTTAGCCAATACATGCACATTTGACATAAAGTAAATAATTTTCATTTTAAAATTTGGAAACATGAACTCATGAATGTATGAATCATATGGCATACAATTTAACATGTTGGGAAAGATCTAAAGTAATGAAAGCATATAAATAAACCCACTTTACTTAAATCCTAAAGACATTCTTAAATAATAAGAAAATTTAGAATAAATCAAAGTGAATTTCAAAATATTTTTTGTTTAGTTTGAAGTTTGATTTAATTCTAAAAAGGTGAGATGAGTTTGCTGTTCCTAACCCATTCTCACATGTATTTTGTATTTTTGTTTAATTTTTAGATAATTAAAATCATTTTTAATCATTGATTAGGTTAAGGTATGTATTAAGTGGCTTAATTAACCCTTACCTACACCACCTTAGAAAAATTAACTAAGTAATTATGAACCAATGAGATGACATAAAACCCACAAGGTATTTAAATTTGTAATGCAACTAATAATGAAAAGACCTAATGCAATTTGGCTCACAATTAAAAGCTAATTAAGCAAAGGGGTTTAACTTAAGTACTTTTAAAACACCCCTTCACACTTATGAAAGGGGTTTTAATTTCATTAATTAGACTTAGGCTATTAAACACATAAGCATATACCTAAGATAGATTAATTAAGTTCTGTAACTTTTTAAAATTTTTGAAAATTATTTAAAGAGATAATTAATGAACTAACCCTTAATTAAGAGGATTAAGGAAAGAAAAAAAGGGGGGTTTAGGGGGAAATGCAAAATCATTCCATAAAACCCTACTCTGGATCTAACCTTAATCAAACTTAATCAAAGGGTAAATCACTAATCATACCTTAATTACTCTTACATGAAAGGGTAATTAGGGAATGAGCTAGCAATTTCCCAAATTAAAGCTTCAATAAATCTCAAGAAAATTAGGAGAGATAGGGGACATCTCCTAAAATGAATCCTAGAAATTTAAGATAAATTGGTGGCTTAATTAAGGAATAATTAACTAATTAATATTCCTATAGAAACTCAAATTCAGAGAAAAAGGGAATACAAAATTTGTTGAAAATATTTTTAAAATATTCTAGATAGAATTATCCATCCATAGCATTTTTTTCTTATATTTTTCTAATTTTTCTTGAAGGAGTTATGAATTTTTGAAGTTCTACAAATAAATTATGACTTAATTAAGCATTTTATTAATCTAATTCTGGCTCATTGCGTGGCGGTCGGCTTTACATGCATTGGGCTTACTTAAGTTGTCAAATCGAGGGGAAGGCGGCGGCATGCTTTTATCCTTAATATCCGATCGATCAACGACTAAGGATACACCCGTGGTTTATAAATCGGATAATGGATATATAAACATGGGAATAATCTCGGCCATCCATCCAAATGGAGTGGATGGATGACCAGCGATTCATCCTTGCCAAAGCTTAGGAAAAATGAGATCTGTCCACCTTCTAAGCTTTGATCCGAGCTCGATTGAGCTCGAATTAGGCTAAAATTTAGCCCACACCATCATGCAATTTCCAATACATCCAACGGCTAAGATCCTATGAGATTAAACTTCACTTCACAAAGGACCAACACCTATGAGAATTAAGCTCAGAAAATCACTAACCTCACTGGTGCTCGATTCCTTTGGAGGAGCCTCATCTGGTTAAGACAAAGCTTTGCTGAAGTTTTGAGCACTTGAGGTTGAGTGTAGAGCTCTATGGACCAACTCCTCTTCACTCCCTTTGACTTTGATGGAATTGAACTCTCCCCTTAGAACTTGAGAAAGCTTGGGCCAATTCACTTAGCTCCTAGATCAAGTGTGCAAGAGGAATTGGAAGGAGATTAAGTGTGGAAATTCACTATTGGATCGAGCTCCCTTTTGCATGCAAAATCAAAAAAAGCGATTCAAATCCTCTAGGGACCTTGGGAAAGCTCGGTGGTTTGAGTTCCTAGGTTCCAATCGAGTGTGAGTGAATGAAAATTTCAGTGAATTAGGGGGAGTATATCTCCCCCTATGCCAATCGAACGGTTGGCAATGAGCTTGCCATTTTGATCCAATTGACCCCATGGAGTTGGTTGTTTGGGTTGTTTGAAGTGTGCACATGGTCGGTTTGGCCAGAGGAGTGGAATGCTAACTTCCATGTGCATCAAATTAAGCTTAGGAGGGAGTTTGAAAATTGAATTTTGCCATAGGTGTTCGGGTTTGGTCCATGGTTCAAATGGGCTAACCCAAAACTCATTGGGTTTGGTGCACCACTCATCACTAGGTCCCCTTGAGCTTTTAGGAAAGCCTCAAGTGATTGTGATGAGGGTATGACCAAAATACCCATGGGCTAGGCCAAAATTTGTTCTATGGCCTAGGGGTAAAATGGGCATTTTGCTATTTTTTTCAATTTGGGTATGTTTGGTATGTTGAAAATAGGTTGGCCAAGTTTCAATGGATTTGGAATCCATTTGATAGGGTTTGGCTCATGTTGCCCATTTAGGTCAAAAGTCAACTTGTCAAGTTGACCAATAGGTCAAATTGGGTCAAACCAAGGGTTGGATCAAGTTCATATGACCATTTGAAATATTTTTGGCCTTTGGTTCAATTTGGATTAGATTTGGTTTTGGCTCATATGACTCATTTAGGTCAAATGGGTCAAGTTGACCTATTGACCCATTTGACCTATTTAAATATGGTAATTTTAGGTTTAGTCATATGGAGTGGATTGGTATCTTTGTTTCCAATCAATTTGGCTCAACATGACCCCTTTAGTCATGTTGGGACTAAGGTAGGCTAGGTTGGGTCTAGTTGGCCAATTGAGGCTTTGGTCAAATTTCACAAGTGATTTGGGACTTGACCCATTGGTTTCAATCAATTTGGCTTAGATCAAGTTTTGACATTTTGACCCTTTAGGTCAAAATGGGTCAACTTGGGTCAAGTGGGCCAATTCTAGTTAGGCTCAAATGTTGGTTTTGGTCAAGTTCAAACATAGGTCATGAGTGAACTTAGATCAATGGTTTCAATCAATTTGGCCTATGGTGGATTTTGGTCATTAGGTTTCATTTTAGGTTAATGTTGGTCAACCCTTAGGTTTGACTTGGTTTAACCCAATTTGATTGATTGATCATCCCATGATTGTTGATCATGATGAGAGGGATATATGAGTTTGGTTCAATCCAATTTAGGATCAAAAGTTATTTTTACTTTAGGTCAAGTTGGTGTCAAATGATTTGATTTAAAGTTGATTGAGATCTTGTATATGGATTTGTGATTGAAATATAAATCCATTTACAAGTAGTTTGAAGTCAAATGGATTTTGATCCATTTGAAAGTTTCATATTCAAAGGAAGAATATGAAGGAGTTTTGGGTTTGATTGCTTGATTCAGGTTTGGATTTATATGTGAGCACATGATTGTAGGATTGATTGAACCATGAGAGAAAATCAAGAGTTTGGCTTGATTTGAATTGATTTGGCTAAGTTCAAGATTTTGGCTCTTGAAAGGCTTATTTGATTTTGATTGATTTGAGTTTTTGATTGGTTTGAATTTATGTTTCATTTAATATGTGAATATAAATGAGAGTATAAATGGATCATGAGATATTTCAAGATTTTGAAAGAGTTTAATCATGATTTAGGTTAAATTCATTAAAGGGAATTTAAAGGATTTAAGATAAATTTTAATTAGAAATTTAATTTTTTTTTAATTGGATTTGATTAATTTATATTTATATTTCATTTATATATGAGAATATAAATGAGAATACAAATAAGTTTTGAGAAAATCCCATGATTTTGAATAGGTTTGATCAAAGTTTAGGTTAAATCCATTAATGGAAAATTAAGAGATTTAAGGAATTTCAAGCATTTTAAATTTGGAATTTAATTTGAGGGTTTGATTTGATTGAGTTATATTTATATTTCATTTATATATGAGAATATAAATGAGGATATAAATAAGTTTTGAGAAAATCCCATGAGTTTGAAAAGGTTTGATCAAGATTTAGAATTAATTTTGGCTAAGTCCTTTAATGAAAAATTAAAGGGACTTAAGAAAATTTTCATGGATTGATTTGGAATTTTGAATTTGATTTGATGAGTTTGAATTTATATTTTATTTATAAATGTGAATATAAATGAGAATATAAATGGATCGTGAGAAAATCTCAAAGGTTTGAATGAGTTTAGATCACAATTTTGGCTAAGTCCTTAAGAAAGGGTTAAGGACTTAAGAAATTTGAACTTAGAAATTTTTGATGGATTTCGATCATGGGTTTCAATCATGGAATTCAATCATGGAATTGAATCATGGAATTGATTTGAATTTGAGAAAATCAAATAAATTTGATTTGGAATTTGACTTGGAAGAAGGAAAGTGAGGAATGGTTTAGGCTAAGGGTAAGAGATTTTCCTAACACCCCTATGGCATGACCTATTCCTATGGCTAAACCTTCTAAGTCTTCTAGGGCTAGGGGGGAGTGTCCACCTAATCACTAGATGTCTTAAGACTAAAAAACTCTTAAAGTCTAAGAGAAATCCTATGTCTAAGATGGAGGTGTTGAGAGCTCATTCTAAAAATGATGTCCACAATCACTTTAACCAAATAAAAGTGAAATAAAAATGAAAAGTAAATCATTAAATCATTTAAATTAAAATTACCCAAAGGTAAAATTTAAACAAATTCAAATTCCAAATTAAAACTTAAACTAAAGAAGTCTAGTAAAGTCTTGTCGCACAAGCCTTAAGCACACATATTAGAATACTAAGTCACCACTTCTACTGCTAAGTTAGGGCATTATATGTATGATGTTATGTTTTATTTTATAATGTAATATTTTAGATTGAATGTTAGTGTGTATGTTTCATAGACTGGATGTTAGGCCCTTATTAGTCTGATCATATTTTCTATAGGGGGTTGTGCTTAAGGGGTCGTTGTAATAAAAATATAAATACTTTTACTGTGCAGGTTGCTTAGCCCCTAAGCGTAACCCATGTTAGGATAGGTGGGCTTGGTTATCCATGTGTGGGGTGCTAAGTCCAAATTATTCATATAACTGATTGAATTTTATGATGTGTTTAGCTAACATTTATTTTACAGGTGTAGCTAGATTTACTTATCCAATTTTTGATGTAATTTTGTATTATAAATTAGGATTAGTGTTATAGGGGATTAGAATGAGTAGTGGCCAAAAGGCTTAGTCCCTAGGGTGCCCTGTGATGCCTTTGGAGCAAATCAAATCAAAAGAACGAGAAAGAAGAAATGAAGAAAGAAGACCCCCATAACATGTATTATTTTTTTTATAATCTAGGTTGTATAAGGATAGAGCTCGGCTACCCATCTTTTTTTCTCTTTTTGAGGTGTATGGCAGAACCCGACCGCACTGGCCTTTTATTCTTTTATGGTAGTCTATAAAATTATTTCATGTTGTGTTTAGATTGCATATTAGAAAAACATGCTTTTCATAGTTTCTTTATGACTGATGCTTGAATGTGTGGCCTGGATGCAGTAGGCTCATAAGATGAAATTAATTTTTCTACCCCAATCAACAACTCATAATTAAAATTTAAAATAACTCATAACCTTACCATAAAGCCTAGGAATTAAATCAAGATAATAAAATTTTTAGCAATCTTTTAGCTGGATGAATGAATGTATAATATCATGCATGTCATATTCTTCCACTCTTGTTAAGAGGGGGCTTCCATCTTTGTAAGAGAATAAAGGCTTAACCTGTGAGAGATTTTGATGGAAGAATGCCCATTTCTCTCTTGATTTGGCCCATAATCAAGTTCTCATGCATTTAGGCATACAAAATCCCATAGCGTGTGTCAAAACAAAAAAAGAAATAAATTTGATAAAATTTGTATTAGATTAAGTCATGATTTCATACCACTCATGCTCTAGTCTCTTAGGGGGTGAGTTTAAAGGCTTAATTTCCTCTCTAAATAAACAATAATTTAGCCATTTTGCAAAGTATAAGACTTGTCTACATGGATTTAAAGCATAGGAGTTAGCCACTGCCACTAAGTAAATGAAATATTTTATTCTCTCTTATGGAGATAAACCATATAACCATTTTCACCTTAGATTTAGGTCATGCTTCAGCCCTTGCCAAAGCTCCCTAGCTTAGGATCTGAGGTAGTTATTTCCATCGAGCTATAAGCATAAATCCTCGCCTCTTAGGCATTTTCACAATCTTATGTTGCAGGATTATAAGTCCTAGTATTCTAATAAAATGTCAACCCAAATAATTAACTCTCTTCAATTTCAAAAACATAAAGCCTAATTATAGAATAGATTGGAATGCTTACTAGGCTTCCTAATATCATGAGCATTTCTTACTTTTCTCCTTTTGGATTCCAAAAATAAGTCGTCTCCTTGATCTATCCCATTTGATTTTCTAAAATAGCCAATCCTTTGATAGTCTTAACCTTGAAATCTTTGAAGACCTTAATTGTATACTTTAATCGAGAGTATTCTTAAAGAATTCTCATTCCTTATGATGTAATTAACTATGGGGGCTTGCCTCCATAGGGAACTTAACGAACCCAGCTTAAAATAAACACAACTTTACTTTTTCATGTAAAGTAGGAGAAAGATCTCTGGTATATTCGAAGACCCATCATACCTTAGGAGTTCTTATTTGGTGATTAGATCTATTATAGGGAGGTGATTTTTATCTTTTGAGATAGTACATCATTCCTTATTGTCGTACCCGGTCACTTTAATAAGTACCCCCTAAGATCTACGTGAGATGTCCCACATCTCAAAAATAAACACCACACCCTCCGATCGAGGAGACATTCATCCTACACTCTGAGCTTGAAATTAGATGGAGTCATCGATTAGAGATAAAGCTGCAAGAAGAAAAGGAAGATGAAGAAGATATCATCGGGGTAGATGTGGTGTATATGGTACAACACATAGGAGAACCATCTGGTATACGATAGTACCGATCCAGGCATTATGGCGTTACACCTCCTATCCACATCGAAGAACCAGCACCAGGTCAAATGAAAGTGAAACCTTTTAGTTTATCCTCAAGCAAGAAGAGGAACAAGAAGAAGAAGATAACACGCTATTCGCTAACACTACTACGCTTTCTTAGATGCAAAGAAAAATGCAGTGGTAGATGAAAGCGAAGGATAAAGATATCTCTTAGCTAAATTCAAAGATAAATCAGATGATGATGCAGATGAATCTAATGATGCAAGGAATGTTGCCGCAATGCCGACACTAGTTCCTCATGTTAATCATTAAACAACTAATACTATGCCCATCAATCCACTAGTTGAGCAAGCACCACAAACCTTCGGAGCACAAAGTGCTCATAATCATAGAAATAAAGTCAATAAATTAACTATTCCACCCATTCTCCAACAAATATTAAGCACATCTGAGCTAGAGACAGCTATATAGCTCGAAACCATCATAAGTGAAAGAATCAAAGTTATCATAAATGCAAAACAGGTGAAGAAACTGGTAAACAAAGGTCGCCCATATCCTATAGAATATGACCAGGTGTCGTACCTAAAGGTTACTCAGTGTCGAAATTACATTCATTTGATGACAACGATTACCTCAGGCAGCGCTTAGCACAATTCAAAGCAACTTTTGGTAATATTCGGGGTAATGACACGTGCTATTGTTCCACTAGTTTGTTAGTAGCTTAATTTCAATTACTTTCGAGTGGTACGCAGAGTTTCCAAATGACTCAATTAAGACATTCGTCGAACTGGAGGCATTGTTCATCAAAATATTTGCTAGTACAGTTAAAAAGACTACTATAGTTGGCCTCGTCTTGAAGAAAAGGAAGAAGGATAAGTCAATCACTAAATACATAACTCACTGATGCAACATGAGCATGAAGTGTGAGCAATAATTGGAAGAAGAACATGCAATGTAGTTGCTAATAGGCAATATTAATGATTAAATGGTGCCATATTTATGTATGGCTTCCATCACCACCTTCCAAGAACTACTGGATCGAGTGGTGAAATTCAAAAAATTGAATCTTTCCAAACCTAAGGTGAAGTTGAAAGATGAAGTGATCCAAGACCCATAGCTAACCCAAAGGGTCAACCAGTATTCAATAAATATGACTCGCTTCATACACACATCATATTTTTGGGGGGTATTTGTTGACCTCCATGCATACACCATAAGTCAAGCTGAGCTCATAAGGTGAATTCGACGAGCTTCAAGGAACAAATCGGAGCTAAAATGTACTCAGCGGAGCTAAAAATTAGATAAAATGATCTCTGATCGACCAACGGACTCTACCATTGCATTCAAAATATCGAAATTGATCTAAATATGCATATTGCACAATTAGACAGTCGACCGATCAAGAAGGGGGGTCATCGAAGCACCTATGTGCATATCGAGGTCGGGAACTCACAATGTTGCCCAATGACCTTCATTTGTAAAATTAATCACATCGTTAGCGTATAAACATCAAAATCTATCAAATGAATCTATTCGCACTCAATTCGGATGAGTATGTGTGAATATCGAGCAATCGGATACAACATCACGTAAATTGGAGCTGAAATACACTCGATGACACCGAAAATCAGTCGAGATGACCTCCGATCGATGAACAGACTCCGCCATCGCATTCATAATATCTAAATTAATCAAAATGTACCTCTTGCATAATTCTACGATCGATCGATCAAGAATGAGGGTCGCCGATGCACTGACTCATATATCGAGGTCGGGAAGCCACGATGATGCCCAAACAACCTATGTTCATGAAATTGATTGCACCGTTAGTGTCAAAATGTTGAAACCTATTAAATAATATTATTCACGCTGCTTTGGACTAGTCTATGTGAATATCGGCGTCGAGCGATGGCATTTACCAAATTGATCTGATTGATTGAACCAAACTCAAACATTATTAGCCATTGCATTTGAGACATTAAAATAATCTAAAATCAATACGTATATTATTTATGTAATAATGTCGGTGTAAAAATTAAAATTATGCCTAATTAAAAATATATATATCTTATAAATATCCCCCTTATAACCCTAACCCTAACATATCCTCCCCAAAACCTCTCCCACAGCCGACCTCTCTCCCAAACTCCCTCTCGTGTGACCCGCATCCCTCCTCCCTCTGTCTCTCTCTCTCTCTCTCTCTCTCTCTCTCTCTTGTCTACAGTTATGTGAGTTCTCTGTGAAATAATCAGCAAAATCACTATACGACATTGTTCATCATTCTTCGCTACCTTATGCTCGCTCAGAGCTCCCTGCTCCTCATGCCTGCTCCTGTCATCTATTCTGGTATTCTCTGGCAAACCTAATTTCTTGTTGGTGTATAAGTACCGTACACCTTTGGCGTGGTGGAAAATCTGCTGTTACATAAATACACACTTTTCTTGGCATAGTGGGAAAATATGTTTCAACAAGTACCTTAGAGCCCCATACATGCATTTATTGGCATGGTGGTAAGGCACATTCAATCTGTGGTTTATGCCACCCATACACGCATTTCTTGGCGGTGGTCAGCTGAGGTTGCCTATCTGGGGACGGATGTTGCCAAATTTTACACCGATAGGGGTACCTACACAGCTTGACATAAAGTCATGTCATAATATAAAATTATTGTTTAAACTAACATTGTAGTTGTATAAGTACCCGTGCACGCCTTTCTTGACATGGCAGAAAAATCTATTTCAATAGGTAATTTAGAGCTCCATACATGCCTTTCTTGACATGATGGGATGGCGTATTCAAGTTATAGTTTAAACCACCCATACATGTCTTTCTTGGCGTGGTGGGCGGGCCCAGCATGCCCAAAGTAGCCCATTATACGGGGACGATATTGGGATGCTGCCAAAATGCTACCGAACTTTTACACTGACAAGAGGCATAAACTGTTTAATAAAAATTCAACTACAAAGCTAAAATTAATATTTTAACTTGACATTGCAGGTATATAATTACCTATACCTTTCTTGGCATTAAAATCTATATGTAGGTGTTTCAAAGACTCATACATGCCTTTCTTGGTATTGTGAGATGATGCATTTAGTCGTGGTATTTACACCACCAATACACATCTTTCTTGGCATGGTGGATAGGCATAGCCTCCCTATTATAGCCTCCTATATGGGGACGACGTCGAGAGGCTGCCGAAATGCTGTCAAAATTTTATCTAAAAATTGTAAACTTACAATAAAACTCAATCAAAATAAGCAACATTATTTAAATCTCTAAAATCAAATCAATTTAAAATTAAACGACCTGCATGGGCCCCGGCATTATGTTGAATGCTTAAACTTAGAGTCTAAGTATGCTGCGAGGGTTGATTCCCGGTTGGGTCTTAGGATCGGGTTCGGGTTAACAAAACCTAAAATTTCAAAAATAATATTATAATATTTTTAACTTAATAAAATATTTGAGAAACTAATTCTATCATATGACAGTAGATTTGATCCTCTATTATTAAATTAATAGGGTCAACAGGATCTAAAATAATAAACTAAAATATCAAGTAAACTTATATACCACAATGATAGCTGTATTGAATAAAGATTTCAACTATAGGGGATACTTTCATCAAAACGTGATAATTATTTCAAATCAAATTAATATAAGTTAAATATTAGTCCAAATGAGAAATCTGATAAATTATTAAGCTCAAAATGATTAAATGAAAATCATCGAGTTAAAAAGTTAAAAAATTTAAAATCTACCCATCTTTCATTATTTTATGACAATTAAATTAAAAATTCTAGATCACAAAGAAAGTCAAATCAAGTACACAATATATTTACTCGATTAATCTCTCTTGGTAAGGATGTGGATGTCCTCGGCCGTATGGTTTGGCCAATAGGCTCCCATATATGCATTACGACCCGAATCCTCTAATGGTGCCAAATGACACCATTATATCATCCGATTGTAGCTCGACCTTTGAGTTGTGAATGGTGGACTTGATGAGCAAAAGCTCGTGTTGGGTAGACTTAAGCTTGTCTCCTGACAAACACCACCCCAAGCTACCTGAGGCTCCCTTAAACGACGAACTCATTGGCGACAAGGATCCTTCAAGTTGGTACTACCTCTAACTAAGTAGACTAGGACGACGGGATGGCAACCATGGGATCTTGATCGGGCTCGTCATCGTTCCCCCAACCATCCACTTTAAGTTAAATAATGATGAATTTCATAAATTCTAAATCCTAAATTTTAAACTCCACATGCTACTACTATATGCTCGCATTTAGCGATATAATGATTAGCCTTAATCGAAAGTTCTCTTTCAGCATTGAGAGGGGTAATTAATTATAGGTGATTGCGCCTATAGGAAACCTGGAACCAGATCTAAAGTCCTCACAAAATGAGAGCGAAATCTTTGGTGGGTAGTGTCTTATCTACTATTTCATCCGCTATCTAAAATTTTCATCGACACATTAATCATACTCTCTTCATCGAGAGATTGGTGGTGAATTTTCAGAGTCCACATCAGGTAACCTTCCCAACTAGATGGATGATATAAGAGAATATTATGCCTATCGTCATAGAAGCATTTCAATAGATAGGTATTATGTTAGTTTATGTTTTAGACTGTGTTTTATATGATTTATGTTGGTGGATATTTTATATGTGTGGACAAATTTATTAAATGTGATTTGAATTTATAATGGCTCTTATATGAATTTGAACAATATTGTGTAGTTTATAATTTTTATCGATGATGTTAAGTAAAGTTTTCTTTTATCCTACTATCCATTCTCCTTGTTTCGAGCTTGGGTGAATTCCATAAAAAATCAATTAATCAAATAAACATAATTACTTATAAACTTATATGACTCATCCTATTACAATTATTCATATTATCACTAGACCTTGGGAGTATGTCTTCAAGATCACATTTCAAGACCAAGCCTGTGGGAGTGCCTTATATGCTTATGACTATCCATTATAACTTATATCATATAAATAATAATATTAAATAATAATATTTAAATAAATTATATAATATAATAGTAAGATAGATTCAAAATAAAATTATAAATGGATAATCTATTTTTATATGATAAAATATTTTGAATCATATTTTAATAGTGAAAATTTTTGGTTCAATGAATCAATGATAGAAGAAGATTATCTCTTGAGAATTATAAAATTCAGTCATATATTTCACATATTTTGAGGATTTTCTCTCTTTTTCTCCGAAAAAATTCTCATTATAATAATAATATAAATATAAATATTTAGGTAATAATTAATTTCTTAAACTACTTTTAAAGTTCCCACTAATCCAGTTATCCATCTGAGATGTGTCGTCAGGTCGGCTTGAAGTTTGAAATCGGCCACGACGCGGGTCTGAACGCGTCGGGAGGAGTCATTAACGGCGGCGATTCGACGGAGTTAGCGCAAGCAATTAGAAGTCTCTCCTGCCCATATTCCGCCCACTTGAAATGAAACTTTTACGGTCTTGGGACCTGCCCATATCCTACTTCCCCGCGCCATGGCCGGAGCGGTCGAGCTATTCAATGGCGAGAGGGTCGTCGTCTTTCTCTTCGTCTCTCGCATCCTCTTCGCCGTTCCGTTCCACTTCGTTTACGAGGCGGTGGCGCTCGTCCTCCTCGCGATCTCCGGACTCCTCGTCGAGATCTCCGTCGAGAATTACGCCGCCGCCCTAAATTGCTTCAAGACTAGGTTGATTCCCTTTGCGCGAGATATATTTTGTTCGTTCTGATTCTGCATCTTGATTTTGGGTTCAAAATCATAATTGAGCCTTACGTAGATTACCCTGCAAGTAGGCATGCCCTATATCTCAATCAGTTTTGGGGACTGGAAGATTAGAGTGATTTGTGGGGTGATTTAAACATTTCTTTTTAAACTGGTTGTACTCAGTCTTTGATAGCTGCTTTCCATGGCACTTAATGATCCGAAGACGTTTGTAATATGTGCGCGTAGTGCAGCTATTTGCGTTTGTTTGATATTTAATAAATTTTCTGCATTTACTTTTACTTTTTGATTGGATTAGAGATTGCAAGGTTTTGGATCTTTTTGTTTATGTTGGTAAATTATTATCCTTCTCTGTTTCAACCTTTGAGTTGAAAGTGTTTCATTATAAAACTGGTAACTCAAGTTGGTTCAATCGATTAGTTTATGATTTAAGCATGTTTGTTATTGCCTTTAGCAGTGATGTACTATTTTAACATTTTTTTTTCTTGAAAAGTTGCATTTGCATTAAAATTTAAAAGAGTTCAAAGTACAGAGAAAGTAAAGCAAAAGGAGAGGCCAGGCCTCTAATACATTTGCAAAAGCTAGATAAACAAGGGAAATCTAACTACATAATAACAAAAAGTAACAATCAAAGTGGCCTAATATGCCATGAGCAAAGGTCTTCTTCAGTTGCTTGGTAGGTGGTAACCCTTGCAAATTGCTAGAAGGGTTAGAACCATGATGCTCAATACACCTTGAACCAACCAAGAGGGAGGGGATACCAAAAGGGGAATGAAATAGCCATAAGCACTGAAAAGTATCCCAGTGCTCCCTTATTGAGTTCAAGAATGCCTGAATCACAATCCCAAGACTAGTGGCAAATGCAACAAAGGGGGTGTCATAGAGGAGAATAGTCATGTGATCCTTGGAGAGGATGTCCTCATCATCCGTGTAATCAATGATTACATTCTTTCTTGGAGTTCATGAATATTGATCCATGTGAATTTAACTGCTAAATTTTCTAATTTCCACAAACCTTTGAATTGTGTCTAAAATTTTCATAAACTGTATGATATTGTTAAAAAGGGGGATTTATATACATACCACAAAATTATTATGTATTTACATATCTAATACCTAAAAGTCAAATTTTACATATATATCTTCAATATCTCATCAAAAATACCGTCATCACTCATTTTTTAAAAGTGATGCATTTTTAAGCATAAAAAAGTATTAGATAAGTAAATATCTAACTTTAGGTGTTAGATATGTAAATACATAAGAATTGTGTGTTATGTATGTAAATCCTCCTATTAAAAACGTGAATTGTGCTTGAAATTTTGTTGTCATGTTTGTAAATTGTTTTACTTCTCTGTTTCAATCTGTAGAGTTGAATTTATTCCAGTATAGTACTTGTAACTCAAATTGGATCAGTCTGGTTGGTGAAGATTTCCAACATATTTTTCATGGCCTTTTTGCAGTGAGATTTTTTTCTTTCATTTTTTTTCTTGAGTTCATGAATCCTAATCTATGTGAGTTTAACTGCAGTTTTTCCTCTTTCTATCTAATATAAGAACTTTGAAATGTTTTTTGACATGTAAATTGTTTATGAAAGCCTAAATATTGTCACAGATATTCTCTACTTATTAGGATCGTCGAAATATAAGAATGGATATTTCGATTAAAACATGGAATTACAAGCGCTGCGCTATCTTACCATGAGCGAGTGAAATTTATGCGTCATCAAATCATCAATTTAAAATTCATTATCTAATTAATTATATCAAATTGGGCGTAGATCAGAATTAGCGAGAATGGGATGTGATTAACAGATTAACGACACTTCGCTTCTTTGGAGCAAAGTGAAATTTGTATCTAATCACGTTATCTTATTCTACATCAATCTAGAATAAGGGTAGTGGGTTATCTGGGGTGTGACAAATATGGTCTAAACTGTATGATATTCTTTTAAATACCAATTGCAAAGTTTTGATTTTTAAATTTTAAGAACCGCACGATTTAAGAACCAAAATAATAATAATAATAATGATAATGATAATAATAATATCTTCCTGCTTCTCAAAAAAACTAATCTGCTTGCAAGTACTTACTGTGTGATTATTTTGTTTTTCTTCCTACATATTTCTTTCATGGGAGATTAGTTATGAATGTGATGTGTTAATGGAGCATATGATGTTGGATTAATTTTCAATGTTTTTCATCATTATCTTCTAGTCATATATGAATCAATCACTGGCTATGTAAAATGACAAGTTCTTCTCCTTATATAATTCATCTCCCAATCCTGTTATATGGAGAGATTATCAACAGCCTGGTGAACGAACACTTAGCAGCTTCATTTAGATAGATGTATTATTGTAAAGGATTCTTAGTTAAAATTGTTATCCATCTTAATAACAAAGTACTTTTGTGACTACTTGTAATCTTTCATTTATTGCTTCTTTTTAGTATTTTCATCTTAAAATTTTTATAAAAAGTGATTGGCTATGATTGAATGTTTATTTATAGCTGAAAATGTGCATCTGTTTAATTTCATATTACTTTCATTCATTCATTTTTGAAAGCTGTACACTTTTTTTTCTTTGTCAAGATTGGAATCACAGACCTCCACTTTAAAAATAAGGAGAAATTCCACTGGGCTACTTGCCCAGTTGTAATGCTTTACGCACTTGATTGTCTATTGAGAGATTCATGACATGTCATTGGGTCCTATAAGTTTTTGAAGACCATGACCTTTGTTCATTTATGGTTCAATCTCTAAGCAAGCTCAAGCAATAATATTTTCGAGAAACTTACTTTTTTAAGTTAACTCATTTGCAAAACTTAATTTGGAAATTTTTTGAGCTGAAAATTGCCATTATAACTGATATATCCAAAAGTTTTTAATAATTCAATTAACCTGTCTATTGTCATGCATCAAACACATTAAAGCACACAACAGTGCTATCAAAAGAAAAGTTTTAGCTGTGTACTTGTTTTCATTTGTTAAAGCTTTCAAGGGCCTTTTGTAGCTACTTGGATCACTCTTACTTGCGACGTATATTATGTGTTGGCAGGAATATCTATTCTTATCATCATATAGTTCACTTTTTTACATCTGAATCTGATGAAAACATCTTTATCAGGTCTGGTGCTGCTTCTGGGATATTGTTAGCTACAGTTACACTGCCCTCTCTTATGCTGTCCAGGATGATACAAATGTCAAGAGCAATTTCAAACCACGAGATTGGACCTGAATGTAAGAATTTATTTATTTATTTTTCTAGATTTGCCTGTTCATAGAAAATGTCTGGCGTGATCTTTCTATTGATATTCTTCTATCTTGTTGTCCTTATAAATAGGCCCTAAGCATTAACTAAAGATATACTACAATATCAGGCTACTGAAAAAGATAGCATGTTATTGTAGGAATTTGTCTAGATCATTAACATTTAGAATTCTAATGGTGCCATTTAAGCTTTTGAGTTCGAGTGCTAAAATTTCTGGGAAGATACATGCTATTTACTTTTGAGTTTCTTGTTTCGTAGATTTGTAATGCTAGATGACTATTCTCATAGTCTAGATGAGTAATTTTACTGTTTTTTGCTGATTGTGATGCATTTATTTTTTCTTGGCAGGGCTTTCATATTTTAGCCTTCAATTTTGGGCGGCATGTTCTTGTTGCTTTGCTGTTGTTAGCTTCCTTTATTTTATACTGAAGTATTCCTGCAGCAGTACCAATAGTTTGCATTTGCGAAGGCCTCAAGCTTCCAAGTGCAGTTTATTCTGCATGGTTGTTTATGGACTACTATGCTATCTATCTTTTGCTAGAAAATCATCCAGCGGTTGGTTTCTTACTCTCTCTTTTTTTCTTTTTTCATTTATATAACTTTTTTTTCTTAAGAAAATGATATGATTCTAAGCTCCAAAGATTTTTAGAAGTAAAGCTGTATTTTTTTTAATTATCCATGTTTTTATCACCTAAAGGATTGATGTTTATATGATAAGATTTTGATTTCTTAACTCTGAATCCACAGACTGGTATGTTGCAACGAACCTATCATGGATGTTCTGCTATGGACTGGCAACTATGGTACTTCTGAAGCATATTCTTTGCACATTTCCATCAAGTGCTTCAATAGGTATAAATCTGTAGGTGTTTCAACTCTGTTCTTTATTATCAACAAGCGTCATTTGTGATTGAAATTAAATATGGCTGGGCTGAAAATTATGCGTGAATTGTGCTATTCTTTTAAGACAATTAACACAAAAATATTATCCAGTTGCTTTACTTTGATGGGAGCATTTATTTTTGCATATACTATTTAAGTAGTTTATACCATACAATTGAGTTTTTTAAATTACATTTAATGTTTTTTTTTTTGCAAATTAATGGAGTTTTCAATTTTAAAGATATTATATTTCTCTTATTATTATAAGTTCTTAATTCTTTGTGTAAGCCATTTATTTTTTTCTCAGGCGAAGGTCTTCTGGTATCCAATGGAATAATTCTTTATTTTGGTGACTTGCTGGCAAAGGCTTTGCCAAAGGTATATCTACCAGAGATTTGTAATCATTTTTGGCCTATATTTTATTTATTTATTGCAGAAAAAGAAGATCACTGTTAACATGATCAAGGTTTAAATTTTTTGGCAGATGACTTTGACCTCTGAATCAACAGTATTTGATTTTCTTGAACGTGATGGCAGTAATGAAGTAAGCACAATTGTTCAGGTAAAATCCTGTAAATCAAATTTTTAAGAAACTTTTGGTATTCATGTAACCTTTTAGTGGTCTTTCCATGTAGGGAGTGTTGACAGGTCTTCTGTTTTTTCCTGTCTTTTACAAACTTTCCCTTCAAATGTCGGAATTGACAGTCTTTAACAAGATTAAAGTGCAAGCTGTTGATAGATGGATACCAAGGGGGATTGGAAGTTCTGTTATTTTTTATGCTTCTTTATCGGTCATGCTGGCCTTTCTGGTTCCTGCGTTGATCTGCTTTACACAGGAGTTTGCTATGCATCCTGTTCTATGGTATGATTTTCATTATATTTGCTTTTGGGAGAAGCTTGAGCTGCTAGAGTGCTAGTTCATTTATCTATGAAAGTGAATGTTAAGTTTTTCAATGTTTGTCATCATAGGAAGTAGGAACAACAAATGAAAAAAAAAACACCATACTTTTATTGTGATCATCCATACAATCTTTTAGTTGCTAGCATATTATGTCTGAAGATATTTCTTCTATGTCTCTTTGGTGTTTTTGGCATGAAGTATTGTTGAGTTAGATGACTGCTTACTGTCTACTGTCTTTATTTCTTTAACTAATCAATAGTGGGTATTAATTAGCTAGAAATGGGAATACTCATTTTAGAATGGATTGGTTAAATTGGGGTTATTCATCTTAGTCCAGTGTATCAGAAAGGGCATGATTCTTTCTAAGACATAACGAGTTACTATAACTACTATAAATACCAACTTTTATAAGCGGTTACTAATGAAATAATTCTTAAAAAATCTCTTTAGTTTAATAGCTTTCAAGGAATCATCGGCTGTCAAGTTTCTGAGCAAGTGAAGTTGGCAACAACAACTAGAAATTATGTAACAATGGGGCCAATAAGAATCAAATTTTCACCTTAGCACTCTACTTTGCAGAAAACTTGCAACAATTCTACCTGTTTTCTGTTGTCTACTTCAATAACTTTCAACAATGTTGTTGATGCTGCCATATTTTTGGCTCAAAATAGCATGTCGAAGATACTTATATATAATATTTGTTAAATTATTCAACTGTGGGCTGGTGTGTTGAATATTGTATAAATTTATTGGTAGATGAAGTTCTTCTAGCAAGATCTCTCTTCTTCCACAGATACACATGGTGTGTCATGCACGTGTCTATCTTTTTAACTACGTTTCTGAATTTTGTTTGAACTCATCATACCTTTGTTATTTGAGGATGCCAATGATGAGTATTTTGAATAAATGCATTTCTTGGTAGTGCATTTATACTTAACTTTTTTCTTGCTTTTTCAGGGTACTTAATTTTTTGTTCAAAGAGCCTCTTAGGCGAATTTCTTTATGTTTCTATTGGATCCTTGTTCTCTGTGTATCTGTTTTCCGTTTCTACAATATTTCAAAGAACAGCAAGACTGAAAGGATTCTTCTTCGAAAATACTATCATTTGGTGGCTGTTTTGATATTTGTGCCTGCAGTTATCTTTGAGGTAAACAATGAGACAATTTTCATTTGTTCACTGGAAGCATGAATTTTATGCTAACTATTAAAGCACCCAAAAAATGCAGCCTTCTTTTCTAGACCTAGCATTTGGCGCAGCCTTGGCAGTTTTCTTGATCTTAGAAATGATGCGAGTAAGATACTTTCATCTTTTTTTTTTAAAGTTTCTCTTTTGAAACTTGCAAAATTAAGTTACTTGTTTAAATTATATATCTAATGATTGCTTAAGGATTTTCTAATCTCTATCTACAGTTGTTTAAAGTAATGAAAATGACAATCAGCTTCATTTTCAACCTTCATAAGTGACTCTTTGAACTTATTAAGTTTATTGTGGTGGTTAATATTCTAAAATGCAGGCTTCGTATTAAAGGAATTAATATTTTTGGTAATTAATACACAACATCATATTTTTTTTTCATTTCATTCAACATAAGGCCCCACTTAGTGGGATTAAGGTTTGTTGTTGTTGTTGTTGTTGTTGTTGTTCATTCACATAAGCAAAAAAAGTTCATGCCAAATTAGATTGATCTGAGAATCTGGAAGATAAGGCCAAGGTATTGATTTTTTTCTGAAGTTAGCCAATTCTATCAGGTTTTATTCAATAGTGGTATATATATATTTTTTCAGTTCTAAACGCATTGCTTGATACAATCTTTTTAGGCAATTTTGAGCAAGCATCAATACTTGTCCGAACTAACAAAAAAAAAGGTTCAAATGGGATAAACTAATCGTCTCCATATGACTAAATATTCATTTGCTCATTTGCTATTTTTGGCAAAACTTATTGAATGCATGATGCCTACATGAAATTCAGGGAATCATGCATGATGCATCTAATATGAGTGAGATGATTGCATAGGGTTGACTTGCTTAACGCATGCACATCAAAGCTAATCACTCGTAATGAAAGGATAGGAAAATGAGAGAAATCATAAGCTTTAATTGAAGGATCCTATTCATAATTAACGTTTAGAAAATTTACACACATAACACACAATTCTTAAGCATTTACATATCTATCACCTAAACTTTGTTAATTACAAAAATAACACATTTCCTAAGCATGAAAAATGTGCATTTCACTTTTAAAAATAAATAATAGTGCTATTTTTGATGTAATAATAAAATCATGATGCTATTTAGTAAATATTGAAGTTTAGATGTTAGATATGTAAATATATAAGAATTGTGTGCTATGTTTGTAAATGTCCCTTAATGTTTAAAGGCACAAAGTGCATGGCAAGACATTTACCTATCACATGGTTCGAGAGTAAATCATCAAGCTTTAAGCTAGGGCACAACCGATCCAAAATTTTCCTTTATAATATTTTATGAATAGAAAATGATTATAAATAAATATTTATGAAAATTGATTAAATTCCTGATTAAAAAGTGCTAAAATAAATGATAATATCTTTTTATAACTAAAGCATAAAAAATATACAAAATGTATATAAAGATCGTTGATAGCTAGTTGAGAGGGCAACTTTGATGAGATGTATAGAATTGAAGAGGCATGCAAGCCGTTTTCTTCAACATGCGGCGTCAAGGAATTAAAATTATAGCAGAAGCAAATTTAAATTTTTGAGTTAAATTTGAATGGATAGCTATGTTTACTTAAACTTTATTTGGTTAACTTATTTATTGTAAAGCCAATTTAAATTATCTTATTTGACTATTGGTTTAGATTTTTAACTAAAAAAAAACTAAGTATCATTATACACTAGGTTCTCAATCGAGGCATACTAGGTGCTATGATACATCTTGAAGCCTAGGGTGTCACCCACATATGTAATGTAAGCCTCACATGGTCAACTCTCACCAGAATCCCTGCTCTTGTCAACACACTGATGCATTTTTGCCTCACCACATAAAAGGGTTATCCCCATTGTGCTTCCTGAAAATCCTCTTTAAATCACTAATCATAGTCAAATACAACTTAACACATTGAATGGTTAATAATTTGATGTATTATTTTTAATTGTTTTGTAAATATATCAAGCATTTAAAACAAAGTTGACTTGTGTAACTTTTTTGAAGTAATTCAACAATACAAGTGAAAATGCAGTAGGGAAATAACTTTTGTGAGTACACATAAACTGCTGCTGTAACCAAAACATTTTAGAAGAGTGACTGAAACCTACAAAACCATATTATGAGTTTTGATTAGCAAATGAAGAGTTTGATATAAGTAAAATACTGTTGTTGAGTTTTGAATATGAAACATAAAGACCAATAAAGCTGAAAGTTAATTCATTCATATTTTCTCTGCTTAAAATAAAAGTCGAAATCAATGAGGACATGAATAATACACAAATAAAAGCTGCATATAAAACTTCAACATGCTTCTAGGGTGCCTTGGTAGTTGCAGAACTGTTTTGAAGCTATAAAAAGGCATGCTATGCTTTATTTAATATAACCTGGTGCAATGGGCAGGATTTTCATATGTGGATTTTATTTGGCTGTCATGAGGACTTGTTTTTTTTTGGCTCAGATATCTATAATATGGATATGAACTGACAATTTAGTGGAGGAGCATATGAACCTGCAACAGGAGTTAAGAGTACCAACTTTCTTTGGAATATAATGAAATGGATGTTGAAAATTGATAATGAGAGGTCCTTATAAGATAGAGAATCTTATGGATGTCCAAAGATTAGGAAAAACAGCATTGAATGCTTAAATATGTCTTTCTCAGAAGGTGCCAGATAGCATTTATCTAATCATTATCTTAACATTCTCCTCAAAGATGGAACTGAGAGGTACTGAACCAGGCAAGGAATCAATGAAAAGTAATTTATATAAGAAGTGAGTAAACATTTATTTAAACAATAATGGACGACAGGTCCAAATATTTTTGTTAAGGTGGTGCTACTTTCTTTGTTGACAAGTGACTGACAGATTTTCCATATTCTCAGAATAGATCATGGTCTCAAACTGAAGTTGTAAGCTTACTGCAGGATTATTTAGTTCATGCATCCTGCAAAAGCAACAAAAAAATTGGCACTAGTTCAATAGTTTGAACAAGATGGTCAATGTTACTCTAAACTTCAAAATTCTTTACAGATTTGGAATATTTGGCCCTTTGGACATATAGTGCACCAGTTTATGAATGCCTTTACTGATCATCGTGATTCAGAGATTCTCATTGTCAGGCATGATGAACTGTCATATTTTCCTTTTATTTATTAAGGAATTTGATAAATTTAGCAAATATTAATATTAATGTTGCTTTGCTATGATCCACAATTTGCAGTCATTTCTCTCTTCTACTGGGTTGTGCTATCCCTAAATGGATGTCCTCTGGTTTTAATGATAGACCTCTTGCACCTTTTGCTGGGATTTTGAGCTTGGGAATTGGAGACACCATGGTCAGTACTCTTTTCTTGTTTATTAATGAACCGTTACTCCATACCTCATGCTTGGGGCGATATTGACATCTGCAAACAACTAAGATATTGATCTAGCATTTTGTTAGATAATAATGTATCATAAAACTGTTCTCAACTTCCTTGTGTTTGCAGTTACCGTTCCTGTGTGTTAGTACTTGTTTTTGTAGTTGAATGCAAATATGTTTTGTATCCAGATTGCTTAATTGGCTTGAATAGGTTCTATGGTTCTTACTGGCTTGTATAGTTTGCATGTATATGATGTACTCTGTAATATTGTTGGATGAATCTTTTTGTATTAATAAATTTTGATTCCATAAAACTATGTTAAACTCTATCAAACAAAGTTTTCTTTGATCTACCGAATCCAACTGTCATCATGATTTTCCAAAGGTTTATGGTGATAATATGTAACTGATGATTTCACAGAAAGGTACACACACTTCTTGTGTACATCTTCATGACTACAACTCAAGATTATGGTACTGCACTTGAATTCTCAGTTTAATATCATGCTATTAAGTTTTGTTCTCCTTAATTGCTATTGGTCCATTAATACCTCTAATCCAATTATCTGTGCCAGTATGTGCACAATTGGGTAAGTGCATGCATGTACATCTATCATCCGAATGAATGAAGGTGGCGCCATTTGGTACTTGGGATCATGCAATCCTCCACCAAGATCTAATTACAAAATAATAACATAAAATAAAATAAAAAAGACAATTGATGGGGAGTAGACCTGTTACCCCCTATTTCGATTAAATAAATTTTCCCTTAAAGAGAACTTGCAGCTCCTCCCATTTCTCATTTTTCTTTTCCTTAGTTGCCCATAGACTCCTCTCACATGATTGCCCCGACCACCCTCAATACAAGATAGTTTAGGATTAATTTGTCTCCCAAACATCTCATTTTGTAAATCATTTGTACAAAATGCACGCTTGTCCCTAAACATCTTTATCAATATGGTGGGATGGAATTTTAAGTTGTAATACCTCATGTTCTGTACCTAAAATGCCTTCAATATCACAACAAAGCCAAATAATGAGTCTTTAACCTCAAACCAACCATATTTATTTCAGTATGGCATTACAATTTTTTTAGGTTGAAATTTGTTCTATTCATAATAGGCTTTATCTTATATTCAAAGATGTAAATATTTAAGCTATGAAGTTGCTAATCAGTAACGCATATGACTACTCTAGCCGAAGCCATGTATTTTTAATTTAAAGACAAGACATTCTAGAGCACAACAGGCATCAGTTGAATACTAAGATTAACCTTTCAGTTATCTTAGGCGTTGTTGGTAATTCAGTATTGAACTTTTCTTCAAAAATTATGATATTTCGATGTGAAAATCCATTTCAAATATTACTTTAGGAATTACTCTCGCATTAATTAACTGATTTTTTTAATCGTTAATATTTGCGTCAACCAGCAAAAACAACCCTAAAGTAGGTGTTTTCCCAGCATAATTTTTGTAGTTTACTTTGTCTGAGCTTTCTTCCCACAGTACCTCTTCTCTTAGAAATGTATTCACATATCTAACACCTAAACTTCAATTTTTACATATATAACACCCTAATCTTCTATATCACATCAAAAATATCATCATCATTTATTTTTTAAGAGTGAAATGCACTTTTTTAAGCATAGAAAAGTATTAGATAAATAAATATCTAATTTTAGGTGTTAGATATGTAAATACATAAAAATTGTGTGGCATGTATGTAAATCTCCCTATAAGTTTTACTAATTTTGGCTCCTAATTTTTATCATACAGTGTACACTTTTTGTTTCTTTCAGTATAAAATTCTCATTGTAGCCATGCGTTTCTTCAGGCATCAATGGTCGGTCATAAATATGGTGTTCTGCGGTGGAGCAAAACTGGAAGTACGATGACTTCCCTACCTTCTATTTCTCATAGCAATGAGCTGTTTATAAAGTCATGTTCATTTTCTATTACATTTCTAACATCGTGATTATATTTTTGCCCACAGAAAAAACAATTGAAGGTACTGCAGCGGGTATAACCTCAGTCCTTGCTTCATGCTCAGTTTTACTACCTCTTCTAGCTTCCACCGGTTATATACTCTCTCAGGTTAGATATCTCACTACTATCCAAACAAATATTGCACTCCATGTTTGCTCCCTTGCACGCCATGGAATTGTGGATAATATATATATATATCACATAATTCTTATATTTGCATATCTAATACTGAAATTTTAATATTTATATAAATAATATTTAAATTTTCAATTTCACATAAAAAAGGGGTTTACATATACACAATTGTTATGTATTTATATATCTAATACCTAAATTTTAATTTTTACATATATAACATATTCTTTAATATCATATCGAAAATATCATCATCACACTTTTTTTTGAAGTGAGATGCAATTTTTCTAGTATAGAAAAGTGTTGAATAAGTAAATATCTAACTTTGAGTGTTAGTTATATAAATGCATAAGAATTATATGGTATGTCTGTAAATCTTTCTAAATTATCACTATCATGCATTTTTTTAAAGTGAATTGTATATTTTTATGTATAAAAAAGTGCTATGTATGTAAATATTAAATTTTTAGTGTTAGATATGTAAATATATAAAAATTGTATGGTTTATAAATCTTCCTTTTTTTTAATTTTGAAGGAGGCAACTAAAATATAGTTTTAATTTTTACTTTATTTAGTTTGAATTTTTTTATACTTTATTTTCATAAGAATAATAATAAGTGGAGTGTTTGACTATCTTCTTTAAACAATGGAGGAATATAGTTGAAATCTCATACTGTTTCCTTTGCAGCACTGGTTATCACTGGTCGTTGCGGTCACCGTGACTGGCTTATTGGAGGCTTACACGACACAGCTTGACAATGCTTTCATCCCTCTTGTATTCTACAGCCTTCTCTGCTTGTGAGATTCGAAATTTGTGAAGAGTTCTGTATAGTTATCCTCGCCACCCACATATTTATATATTCTTTTTTCTTTTTCATGAGCTCATCTGTATATATAAGGCAAAGAATGGGAGAAATAATTCAGAGTACTTCAAATATCATATTTATATTATCACTTTGTGCAAAGACTTGAACTCAAGATCTCTTAGTTGAAAGTCAAAGTTTTTAACCGCTGGGCTATGGTGTCTTACACAGAAAAGTATATTTCAATGTTAATTTTGGATCGAAGTACTCGGGTTTGAGTGAATTTAATCGTTGACTCACACATATCACGCATGTGCAAAGATTTGAATCCAAGATCTCTTAATTGAAAGTCAAAGTTTTTAATCACTGGGCTATGGTGTCTTACACAGAAAAGTATATTTCAATGCTAATTGTGGATCGAAGTACTCGTCATTTTTGAAGCAAATTAATATAGTAAGTGCCAATTAGATTCGAGGAATATAAGAGTTGTGGTAATTTTGGGTTATTGATAGCATATTTAGGGTTCGTTTGGTTAAACTTTTAGTTTTACAATAGTTTGTTAAAAATTTGTTTTTAAAAAAATTGTGTTAAAATGTTATATAGAAAGAACGGTTCAAATTGAGAGAAAATGAAGTCTAATAAAAAGGGCTTTTGAATGAGTAGAATCAAACGTTGATCTTAGGCTTAATTTGATGGTCAATATCAATTGTCAAAGTTTATGAATTTAACAAGTAATCATTTTTTAAAAAGTATAATTAAGTTCTTAATTTTTTTGAGTTGGGGGAGGGAATTGTGACTTAATATATATATTAAAAAAATTAGGTAAATTTTTAAGTTTAGATATTTGATATATAAATAGATAAAATTTGTGTGAAATGTATATAAGTTTTTTGATTAATTTTTTCAAATAAAATATATTTATGCAATTAAGTTTAATTATAAGAATTATTTGATTATGAGTTATAATTATGACAAATAAGTGTTAAATTTTGTATATTTCATCCTATGTAATGTTCTCCTAGGTTAATAATTAAAAAAATAACAATCATAATTAATCAATTTTTTTTTAAGAAATTAATTTCAACTCCTTACATTAGCTTTAAAAAATTGAACAATCAAATAAATTTATATTTTAATACATTGAAAATTCAATAATTTCAAAAAATCTAAAAGGTTCATTAAATTGTTTTTCAACCCAAAACCTTTCTTTTTTTTATAAAAATCACATAAAAATCTTATTATTAAACCTCTAAACCCTCACTACAAAATGCCCACATCACTTTTCTGAACCAGAAGATTATCTTAATCGTCATCGTTGCTTGCAATAAAGCTCACGCATCTCCTGCTCAATTAGTTGGCTGCTGGCTGCAACTATGATTTAATACTGAAACTAATTGAGATCGATCTCTTCAAAAGAATTGTTGAGAACTTCAAACAGCTACACCTGCGTCGATATGTCTTTTCATGTCCCCCTCCCCCACAGCTTGAGAATCTCTCTTTCTACTGGCTTGAAAAAGTGATCTCTTAAGCCTGAATCCCTTGAGAAGAGATGGAAGCAAGTGCTTAAAAAGAGAAGACCTTTCCATTTTCCTTTGCATGATTCTATCTAAGTAAAACTCTTGTATTCAGTTTGGAGCAGTAAGTATGCTATTAGAGCAGGTAGCAAGGTCTAGCTAATGGTCTAGCCGTCTAAAATAGAACCCAAGTTCATACCTTGCTTCTATCCATGCCAGATGAACTTTTCGTTGGGCAATTAAGCAGCCATGGATAATTGAAGCTTTAGCATTTGATTAAGTCAAAACAAAATTAGTATATGCTCCTAAAGAGATGCTATTAGAGGCTGACTTAGGCTTCGTTTGGGTAAGCTTTTACTTTTAAAAAAGTTTGTTTTAAAATAGTTTTTAGAAACGCTACTTTAAAACGTCATATCTAAACAGCTTTTTATAAAGAGAAACGACGCTTTTGTAAAAGTGTAGAAAATTCAAACGGGTTTTAAAATTTATAAACTGGTTTAAAAAAACAAAAAAAACAAACGAGGTAGGTGAACCTTGATCGTATAGAATAGAAAGATGAATAAATAATCTTCACTCCTCTGATGCTTACTAAGACTATCCAGCTATGGCATTAGTTTTGTAATGAGTACTTGCTTTGGAGGAGTTTTCTTCAAGTAGAAATAAACTAGGGTCTTATTGCTTGAAGAGTTATCTCCTATGATTTGACTTTCTTTATCTTTCGCCTCTTCTTGAGAAGCCTTGACGATGCATTAAGGCACAGAGAAGCTGTTGGACTAATATGTCTTATTAATCCTAATGAGAAAAGAGTGGTGTGATTTCATGAATGAACTCTTCCTTATAGTTCTTGCTTGTAAAAAGTGAACAGAGAGGTGGTTTGACCTTTAATACTTTGAGGCAAATGTGGCTTGATTGAGTAAAAATCACATTTCTCTATTGATTAATATGATCTAATTGAACTCACATAAAATGCAAGATGAAGTTTCAGCAAGTTGATTTCTTGAGTCTATAAGCTACTCCATCTATTTGCTTCTCTACAATGTAGACTTCATTCTTCCTCTAGAGTGGGCCAAGCCTTTAAGTTGTTTAGAGCTTGTTTGAGCTTTTTTTAGTGCTTTTCTTTGATAGCTTAATTTTGATACATATTTGAATAGTGCTTTTTGGCTGTTTTATCATTTTATTTGAAAAGCTCGTTTTAGCCTTTTCAAAAGCAAAAGACAAATAATTTTTAAATCTTTAAAGCGAATCAGAAAAGTTAAATCTAAGTTTGGGCTAGATCATCGACTGTTGCTCCAACATCTTTTAGCCGATTCAAAGTGCCACTCATGATTGCATTGAGATGTACTTTACCAATTAATAGAGGAATGCCTCTTCATCTTATCTTACTAGTAAAAGCATTAGATGACTTGCTTCATATGTCTAAAGCCTCCTCGGACTCGAATCATTCCACTCTATATTTATCTTTTTTGGAATGAACCTTTAATTGAGGCTATTTTTATTATTGGTTTAAATGAAAAATATGTAGAATTGTGAAAATAATTCATCATTATATATAGAGCACAAAATGTATACTCTCTTTGCTTTTATAAATAAAGTCTAAATCTTTTACATGCATTAGAACTATATTATATGAGAGTTTGGAATATATGCTTAATGACTCTCTTTGCTTTTCATTTCCTATCTTTTTTTTTTCTTCATAGCTAGATATTGCCAACATGTTATTTTTAACAATTTGAAGTGCAAGGTTAATATAGGCTTTCCTATAAAATTGATGTAATGAACAATGTGTTCTTTAAATTTTAAAAATTTGTTAGATATGTGTTAAATTCAATTAAATATAAGAAAATTATTTGGCTACTTATTACATTATTAAAGTATTTATATGACTAATGTTTTACTATATATATTTGCCTTATATCAAATTTAATTAAGTTAGTTAAACATAATTAATCTAATTTTATGCCTATCAATTACTAATTGCAAATTCATTCAACTAAATTACTTTTATTTAGATAAATTAAATATAAATAATATTGATGTACTTGATTTATATTTAAAAGTTAATATTAATTATTAAAATTGATTTAAATTTTGTGTAATGTATGTATATATATATATATATATATATATATATATATCATTTAGTTAATTGTATGTTAATAAATTTTAAGAAAATTTTAATCAATTATAATTAGCATCAATTAATACTTTATCAATCATTAAGTAATTATTCATAAATTAGTTAAATATAATAGTTTTTATTAAATTAAATTAAATCAATTTAAATCATAAATGACATCAATTTATTAAAATTCATATTTTAGTTTTTTTTTTTTCCTTTTCGGGAAATGTGAGGGTCTCGCCCAAATTTCATTGCCAAAAAATTAATTACAAAAAACTAAAGGGGTAAACCCAAAAATTACATCAACTAGATTATAAAAAAACACAATTGCAGCTCAGGCCAAAATGATTTTCAAAAGCAAAAAACTCATATCATTTGTATATAATCTACTATAACATGAAGAACTACAAAAGGAGATAAAGCTCCAGAAATTTGAAAAGGAAATTGAGCTCAGTATTGACCAGCAAAACCCAAAAATCATGATAGGCTCCGTCCAGGGCAGCCAATGACCTGGAAGATAAAGAGAACCTCGTGTGGTACGAAGAGTTTAAGAGGCGAATAACGATATCTTTACTTAATGACATAGTTGTCAAGGCAATCTCCAGATGCATTGGCGGCCAATTGAGCCAAAAGAAGCTGGTTTATCATCATTGCTCCAAAAATCGATATTTAGAAACTTTCCTTGTAATAGTGTTCTCATAAAAATTGATGAATTGCCAAAAAAATAAAGCGAATAAGTCCAACAAACGAGATCCAGTGATAATATCAAAAGAGAGGTTAGAAATGATTAAGTGAAGTATAGATTTTGGATATCCTCTGGCATATTCCCTTTAAGTTTCCATCTGAAACTTTTCTGCTTAATGGCAAAACATATTTTATTTTTTATAGTTGTGGTTGATAATGCATTATTATTGAAGATACGTTAATTCCGTTCCAGCCAAATATAATGTGCAGTGATAAAGATAGCAAGCAAGTAAAACCATTTAATCACCTTACCGGATATCTGCTCAGCATGAAGAAGAAGTTGAGTTAAAGAACAACCCAAATGAAAAAAAATTTCCATCAGGATAGAGGCTTTTAGAACCTCCATGGAATAGGGGCATTTAAAAAAGAGATGAGAATGTCTCTCATTGCAGCTGTGACACAAGACACATAATTGGTTAACCGAAATACCTCTATATTAAAATATCTTTCATTTTCAAGCCATCCATTAGTATTCTCCAAGCGAGGGTGGCACATTTGATAGAGTAACCTTTAAACCAAACATATTTGACCCAGATCAGTTTATTATGATCTTTAAAAAGAAATGAGTGGGTGGTTTTATGGCAGAAAAAATTCTTATCCAACCAAAAACAGCTAACCGAATTATTCATAATACGAGTATAAGGATCAGGTTTATACATTCATACGGAGCCTGACCAGTAATAAGTAAGTTCCAAATATTATCACAAATGACCTCACAGACCAGCGTATTTTGTGAGCAGTTAAACCAAGAAAAAATCGCATACCCAAATTTTTCATAAAGGGAAAAACCAACTAACCAGGAGTTGAAAAAAGAGATAATCTGCTTTCCTTGAGCACCTGAAAAGTAAAGCATTTTCTAAATCTCACAGCCGTGAAAAATAGTTCTTTGCAAAGAGCAGTAGAGGAGGTGGAGGTGTTAATCCAAAGAGAGAACTGCAGCCCAGAAAAGAAGGAAGAAAGCAGGGAGTTTGAATTGTAAAATCTCCAAATAATTTTAACTTTGCACATTAAATTTATATAATCAATGTTAGGAATACCCAATCCACCGAACTCAAATGGCTTGGTAGTGTTAGCCCAAGAAATACTAGTGTGTTTTCTCTCATTCCCATAATTATGAAGGAACGAAGAGATTAAGCTCTTGATAACTTTTCAAATACTCTTAGGGATAGAGATGGACCTGAAACAGTAAAAGAGGTAGCTCCAAAATGTGAACCGAACTAATTGGAGCCTGCCATCAAAAGAGAGAAATGTACGTTTCCATCCAGATAACCAAAGATGCAGTTTATCAATAGTATTTGAGCAATCAGCAGGTTTAACTCGAGAGGAGGAGATAAATAAACCAAGGTAATTCCATGGCAAAGCAGTATGTTTAAAACCCAAGAAGAGCTCAAACCTTCCTTTAAGTGTGGATCCACTGGCTTAGAGAAATAGATGATAGATTTAGAGTTATTGGAAGAAAGGTTGGCTTCTTCAAAGAAGATGTTGAGTAGGTTAGAGAGACATCTAATATTAGGTATAGTCGCATTCCCAAAGACCAACAGATCATCAGCATAAATGAGATGAGACAAGGCGCAGTCCTTTTTCCTGATTGGAGAATAAGTAGCTGTTGAAGTGTATTTGTCTAGAAGCCTAGAAAAAGCATCCATAATAATAGTGAATAAGTAAGGGGATGAGGGCGACCAACCTCAAACCGTAGAAGAAGAAATATTCAGGAAGTTCTCCATTAAGTACGATAGAGAAAGGAACTTGATCCACACAAGCTTTGATCCATTTAAAGAAAATAGGAGGGAATCTAAGGATATTCAATCTATGTAAAAGCAATTATCGATTCACATTATCAAAAGCTTTCTTGAGATCAATCTTAGCACAAAAGCTCTTAAAGCTATTTTTGTGATTGAAACCATGAAGAATTTCATTAGCTAATATGATATTATCAACAATGTCCCTCCCTTTTAAGAAAGCTGCTTGTGTTAGGTGAATTATATAGGGGAGTATATGTTTAAGCCTGTCAGCAATCAGTTTGGAGATAACCTTATAAAGAAAATTGCAAAGAGATAAAGGCCTGTAATCATAAATGGATTCAACATGACACTTCTTGGGGATAAGGGTGATAGTCGTATGATGCTTGACACGGTGAGGAAGTATTGAAGTAGAGAAAAGTGATGGATAGCTGCAACTAATGAATGTCCAGTTATAGCCGAAGTCTCCTTGAAAAATTTTGAGGTGAAACCATCCGGCCCAGGAGTCTTATCTGAACCAATAGAGAAAACAACTGATTTGGTATCTTCTTTGATGAAGGGATATATTAAAGCTTGGCTATCTTGCTTTGAAATGTGGGTCCAATAAGGATATCAAGCCATTCAAAAGTAGAAGATCAATTGAGGCTATTAAGTTGATTTGTGTAGTAAGAGATAGTCTCTTTTTCCATATCTTGTTGGGAGCAAATATCGGCACCATTAACATTGAGGTTTTTGATTAAGTTCTTATTTTTCTTAGTGTTGACTATTTGATATAAAAATTTAATGTCATCCTCCCCTTAAGAGAGCCAAGCACATTTAGCCCTCTGCATAATCCATTAATTCTCACAAGCAATAGCTTCACTAAGGCAATTTATGAGTCATAAGTGTCTCATGTAGAAGAGTTGAATTCAGAGGATAGGAATCAAGGCTAGAGTGTATCTCCTCAAGTTTAGTTTTCAGAAGTGTGATTCTATTGGAGATGTAGTTGAATGAATTCCAGTTGACAACCTTAAGAGCAAGTTTAGTATTTTTGAACCGATTACAAAAGACAAAGATAAGGTCACCTTCCATATGAGTCCTTCATAAATGTTGAACAATATCCAGAAAATCAGGGCATTGACTCCAGTAGTTCTTATAAATAAATCTATGTCTCAGTAGGTTTGATACCCATGGAGATCATAATAGAAGAGTGATCAGATGTATGAGAAGTCATGACTTTCCAACTAGAGTGGGGATGAGCAGTAATCCAGTGAGGGTTACAGAGAACCTGATCTAATAAATATTTAATTGGGTTATGAATTTGTTGATTGAACCGGCTGTAAGCAAGACCCATATTTTTCATCGCAATAAGACCAGAGTGTAATATGGAGTCATTGAAGTCAAAAAGTTTACTCATAAGAGGGGTGCGGCCTCCCACTTTTTCATTAACCTTCCTGATGCAATTCAAGTCACCCAAGTTAATCCATGGTTCATTGATAGTGGAAGCCAGAGAACTAAGAGAGTGTCATAGGACTTTTCTACCAAGGTTGCTATTATCTGCATAGACAAAGGTGATTAGGAAACTAGATGAAGTTCTCATAAATAATATGTCATGAATGAATTGAGAGTGAGTTTGAAGAACTGAAAAAGAAGTCACTTCTATATTCCATTTGATCCAAATACGATCATTAGGAGTATCCAAGAAGTTGTCAACACTATCTTCATGCTTGAAAATGTTAAAATGCTTTGAATCAGTGGGATTAGAGATGGTGTTAGGAGATAATTTGGTTTCAAGAAGACACATAACATCAAGATTGTTATTTTTCACAAATTTTCTACAGTTAGTGACACGGATGTTACTATTGAAGCCTCTTACATTCCAAGAGGTAATGTTCATTAAATGCATCATTATTTTTGGAGAGGAGGGTGAACCCCCTTTTGGTTTTCCTTTCTGGCCTTTAGTAGAGTTAATAATAGAGGTGGATTTAGAAGAAGAGGCTTTCAAGATTAATGGGTTTGAAGAGAGTTCATTAAGTTTGTCAGGATTCAAATTAGAGAAGGAGGCAAATAAATTTTCGATGATTCCAGGGGAAGAAGAAGGGTGGGCATGAGTAGAAGGATTAGGAATACTTTTCTCTTCCTCTGCACTGAAATCGGAGTCCTCTGCAGTAGATTCAAGGTGTTAGAGGAGTTATGTATAGGCAAGTTTAGATCTGGTGCAGGTGTAATGGAAGAGAAAGGAACTATCAAAGGATTATTAATATTATGGTCTTTAAAGATAGGAGGAGTTGTATTCCCATTAGGGGGTCTAGGCCTGGCACGGGGCAAAGGAAAAGCAATAGGAGGTTTATAGTTGGGAGATTTCGAGCAGTTAAAGGGGGAATGAGTGAAAGTGTCACAGTCACCACATGATGCAGGCTTCCATTCATATAAGACCTGCTGAATCACTTCTCAGACATTAAGAGAAAGTATGAGGGATTCAGGCAACACTGAAGAAGTATTGATCTGGATACTAACACGAGCAAAAGTAAGTCTAGCCCCCTTGGCACTGAGAGGATCGACTGTGAGAGGAGTGCCTATCTTGCTCGCAATTTTAGATATGTCATTCTCTGACCAACAACATAAAGGTAGATTATGAAATTTCACCCAAATTAGTATGTCTTTAAAATCTTCCTTCAAGTAAATTCAGGTATTCACTTCTTGAAAAAGAAAGGTTTCCCTAATAAGCACTACGACCCACCACTCAACATCATATCAAAATCATCTATACAATTAAACTTGAACAAAAAAAACTGTCGGTTAAGGAGATAAGGTCAACATTACCATGAAGAGACCAAATTTTCTTAATCGCTTGCAGAAGGTTATCATAGTATGACCTTCGCTAAAGCATAACCGACAAAGCATTTTCTTTTTGGATCCATCGACATTTCTTCACTAAAATGAGGAAGGGGTTTGAAAAGTGAGAAGACTTTTCCAATTGAGAGAAGAGGGAGGTCTCTCCAAAATGAAAGAGGTCGAAGGGTCCATGTTAAACGGACAAGGGCAAAGGCCTTACGGTCTTGCCACGAAAGGGAAAACAATACATACAAACAAATAGTGGAAGCAAAAATAAGTTAAGAGGGAAAGCGTTGAAGGCAGAGGAACAGGGGAGGCGCGAAAGGGAAAATAGTACAATCAAATAAACAGTGGAAGCAAAAATAAGTTAGGGGGAAAGCGTTGAAGGCAAAGGAATAGGGGAGGCGGCGATGAACCCTAGCGCCCATGCAACCCTCCTAATTCATATTTTAGTTAATTAATTTCAACTGTCAAAATAATTTTTTTTTTCTAACTAATATATTTTTAATTATTATTCACTAATATTAATGATTTTAAATTTTAGCAAAATTTATTTATAAAATTGCGAAATATTTGATGTCCAAAACCCTAGTCTTTCTCCTCCGCTGCCCCGCCAAATTCCGAGACCTTCGACCCAGAGAAGCTAGAAGTCGGATCCGACCTCGCTGGAGAATACATCGACGGGACCAGCGGCGTGTGAAGAAGAAGACGAGTTCGTGAGACTTCGGATTTGAGCTAAATCCGTCTGATACCCGGGTTTTACTGAACCCGGGATTTAAGGCAAAAGGGGGGAGAAACGTAATTTAAGATTCGGTAGAATTTATTGTTGTCATTTTTTTCTTTGTGGAAGGATTCAGGTTATATTGTGCTTAAATACTGTTAAAATTCTGCTACCGAACAGTTCCAAGGATGGCTCGCTTTCGTAATGTAAGTTCCTTACTCTCGTCCTCTCTGCTTCATCTTCTGGTTTTCCTAGCTGAATTGCTTGTTTATTTACTTTCCGAAAACAATGCGTTTTAAGAAGAAGAAAAAAATGCTGGTAAAGACGCCAGTTGTGAAGAAGCAGCCAAGCGTCGACCATTTGACCGGCGAGAAGATCCCCAAGAGCTTCGTATTCTCGAGAGGGAAGTTGCCGGGTCCTCTCAAGCAACTGGAGCTCGATCTCCGTAAGATCATGCTTCCGCATACCGCTCTTAAATTGAAGGTACTATTAACATTTTCTTGTGAGCACTGTTTCTGTGATGTTATGTTTTGAATATTTTCATTTTTGGGCGGAAAGGGCATGGTTTGGGGAAGGCACTGGCGATTTCATTCTCATGTATATGGCCTTGTTGAGCAAATGGCTATCCTTAACCTTTAGCATCGCTGGTAGAGTCAGCACTCTCACTTATGGATTCGCTAGCATGAGTAGTGTCTTCAGTAGGGATATGTTGATTATATATATATATATATATATACATATATATTTCTCCATCATAGACAAAAGTATCCTTTCTCTCGTTAGGAATCCGCATCCACATATTCTGCATATATTCAATTTGAATAATTTTGTTTTATAATATTATGAATTTTATGAGGCGTATGGGTTTATTTTGTTCAACATGTTTTTTCTGTTCTCTTATTTGTATGATTTCTTTAGTAAATAATTTGGTTACCTCTTATGGTGGAGGCAAAGCACTAGTAGTAGCATTAGCATTAGTACTATGTGCCCTTTTTTTAGAAAATACATATGACCCCAAGGGAATGGCAACCATTTTATGGTTATGGGATTTTTTGATTAAAAAAAAAAGTTTGGTGGTCACTTTGTAGAAATTATATTTATCACATGTTTCATTTGTATATCTTATGAGAGGAATATATGTCATGAGTTTCCAACTTATTATTAGTTCAATTATTACATCCATTATTTTCAGCCTTCTCTATATTTGTTTTTACATGATTCAGTTCATAGTTCGGGATTAATAGGGAATCATCAATGCACATAAATTCACTTTCCTCTTAAATCTTGTAGGCATTAGTTTTTATAAAAAAAAGTGACAACAAGCACCGAGCAACAGACACTAATTGTGAGGATTGATGAGAGCTGAGTCACAAAAGGTCCCTTTTCAAGAAATCCATTAATATAAAAGAGAGCAGGAATGATGCCAAAGATGTAAAGAGTAGGTAAGATGGATTATTCCTACTTCATGCATGTTGTAAACTTAAATAGTTATTGTGCTGGGTGAAGATAAATCTAAATATTGATATTTTGAACTTGTAATGTAATATAAATTGATTATTCACAAATTTCTACTTTCTACGTAAATGTGATAATTATTACTCTAAGGAGCTGTTTAGTTGGTTGAAAAAGGAATGCATTGCATTCTGAATATAGGGAAGAACAACATTTTGTTGTTTGGTTGGCTGAAAAAGATGTAAAGTAGGAGGTGGGTTGGTCAATCTCCTTGACTATTCAAATACCCAACACATATGTAGTTGTGCGGGTATTGTTGAAAATGTTATGATTAGATGTTTGTTTAGAATATAAGGCTGTTGAAATCACACATAGTTTGGTCCTTCAATTATTTTAATAAGTTCCAAAGTTCAGTTTAAATGCTTTATAAGTTCCAAAGTTTGTGTTGGACTTGGTTTAATAATTTTGTGATTCATATCAATAATCAAGTTGTATTATTTTATAGTTTAGTACAATTCATTAATTTCTAAGTATAAAAAGATTTATTACCTCTCAAAACCTCTAAAAATGCTTAAAATCTTATCACTAAAACACTAACCCAAAATTCACACCCCTGCTCTCCCCCAATCGATAATTTGTGACAATTGTTAGTGTACCATTAATGGCCCACTGAATAAATTCTTATACCTAATAGCCCTTTGTCTCTCTTGCTTCATATTGTTGAATTTGAATCATCACATTTAAGAAGAGCTCAAGTCAGCTCTAGTTGCAGAAATATCTTGTCATATATTAAGTTTTCCATAGGAAATAACTTGAATCTTTTTCTTAAATTTTAATAAAGATTGGGGGCAGAATCAAGGAAGTTCCCTTTTACCCAAAGAAATGCCAAGAACACCAAAAATGATGCTCTTACCTTTAGTTCAACAATCTCATGGCTCAAACTTGGTTTGGGATATGTTCTAAATTGCAATCTTGAGGGAATGTCCATTTTGATGTCTGTGTGGTTGTAATTAAATGGGATTTCAATATGATCATCTTTTTTTAAAGAATCTCATACATATGAGTGAATGTCCGAATGGATTTTCAAGAATTTATGGTGATCCTTCAATACATCATCTTAACATCTTCATACAATCTGTATATTCCTAAACTAGATTCCTACTCTCTAGGCGGGGTTGTATATCAACCTCGGAAGGTTCAGATTAATACTAGGAGGATCCAATCTTTTAGATACTAAGTTAACTCGTATGTTTCTAGATTGTGGGTTGATAGGGATCTTGTCATTCCTTAGTGAAACCACCTTGATCTTCTATATAATAGGTTACAGGTGATGTGTAAGATTTACTATGACCACAATTTTGATGGGTGTAAGCCTTGGTTGAAATTTGTAAGCTTAAGTTAACTCGTGCATCGAACTCGAATAGGACCAAGCATATATATGATTTTATTGATTGGTGTAAGCCTTAGTTTGCCTGTTTCTTGGATTACATTTCCTGATTAGCTCATACATTTTCCATAAAATCTTTTCATTTACATTCATCTTTTGAAATTTGTACTTATCTATATATATATATCTTTGGGTGTGGTTGAAATTTGTAAGCTTAAGTCAACTTGTTCATCAGCCTCGAATAGGACCAAGCAATTTTGGTTTTTTTATCGGTTGTAAATATTTTGTTATGCATACAGAATACATAAAATTGAAAATTGTTATCTTTTTCACTCTTAAGATGTTGGCACAAGTTTTCCTTGGCATGATGGCTAAGTTTCTATGTGTATGTGCCAAATCTGTTATATTAAATCCTTAATTTCTTCCCTAGAGTTTGTGGTATAAAATATTATGTTTTTCTACATCAAATTAAGTTGGTTATATTTTAGGCTTAACTGTAGGTTTGGTTCACATCAATTGTCACTTTTTTATATTAGTTATGTGTGTATTTATAAATGATTTAAAATTGATGTTTTTTAACTCTTAAAAAATGTTAAAATAGCTGTTTAGTTTGCTTAGTAGCTGCATTTTTGTTGATATACAAAAATTGTTATTTTAAATCTTCAATTTTGTCTCTTGGGTCATATAATGCGTATCAGATAAATATTTGATTAATTTTTTTTATTTTTTAAATAAAATTAAATTAGTTTAGAGACAAAATTAAATTAGTGGGATAAAGGGTTGCTGTTGTTGTTGTTGTTGAAATAAAATTAAATTAGTTGTATTTTTGGTATCATTATAAGGTCATATCAATAATCAACACTAATTTTTTTTAATGGATATGAATATGCTTGCAAAAATTATTCACAAAAACATCCTCGGTTAGCGTAAGTCTAATAGCCCAGACATCCACTAAAAAGGTGGAATGTTAAGATTATTGAAAAAATGTTTAGAAGATAAATAGTTTGAGATTAGTAGAGAAAGTAAGCATGTGAAATTCAATTTTAGTAGTCTAATATTAGTAAATATCAGTCAATATTAAAGCTAATATTACTTTAGTAATATGCTTAAGTTCATGGATCAATTATGTAAAAGAATTAGGATATGACTTCTAGGGTTACGGTTAAGGGAAACACTTCATGAATATTATACGAAGAAGTAATAACATTAAAGGTAAAGTTCACAAAATTGTTATTAGATTGAATTTGTTTTTTGAATTAGTGTATTGGGCAGTAAAAAAATGCCCCTGTTAAACAAGTTGAGCATGTCAAAATGAGAATGCTAAGATGGATATATGGATAAACTATGAAGTATAAATTAAGGAGTGCTTATATTTGAGGGATGGTTGGTGCAGTTTCTATTGAAATGAAATGTAGTAAAATATAGAGCTGGGTAAATTAGATATGTAAGGAAAAATGGTTGGACCAAGGATAGCATTGATAGAATTGGGCAAAATACATGTGTAGAATAGGTTTATAACACCCACGAACGAATGAGAGTAACGATTGGTAAAGCTGACTCAATATAGTTGGGATAATTTTGTTGATGCTTTTTTTTGGTACTTACTGTATCTTAAGGCTCATTTGGTTGTTTGAGATTGAGAATATGTTTTAGAAAATGATCAGTTAGTTTTCAGTTATTATTTGTGTGAAAATGAATCATCATTTTTTGAGGGATTTTGAAGTTGTTTTTTGGAGTTAAAATTCAATGCTGATTTGTATTTCCCTAAGCAAATGATGTAATCCATTAAATTCACTTTTTTTAAACATATTTTTTAATGCCAAACAATCAAATATACCTCGTTACCAGTATAAATGAACAAAGTTTTAATATTCATTTATCATAGCATTTTTCATCCTGCCAGTCATTTAACATCCAGTAGTACTGCTAGAAAGTAATTCATTATTGTCTTTGCTTCTTTGTAGCATGCCTTTTATGATATATCTCTTAAAAGCCATAGTAAACCAATAATTTTTTACCTATTTTTTTAACAGTTTTGGCTAATACTTTTTGAAAGCTTGGTAGTTTTGTTATGCTTCCATCGATTTCAGGGTTTTGGAACAATCCAATTTTCCCCTCTGGCATCCCTTCCTTTCCCTCACTTCACCCTTCAACCAGTGCCGTCTGGTGAACAACCTATCTGTTATAGAAGGCATATGTTTCTTCATTAGAATTGTTTAATCCATGTTTATTCCTTTTTTAGTTTGTTAAACTTTTTGTTTAACAGTAAACTTGTCAAATCTCAAGAGGAATTTGTTAATTTTTTTATTTAAGTTTAACAGTAAACTTGTCAAATCTCAAGAGGAATTTGTTAATTTTTTTATTTCATCTTTGCAGGAAAAGAGAAGGAATAATTTGAAGGACTTTTTGAATATTGCAGGGCCTATGGGTGTCACTCATTTTTTAATTCTGTCAAAGCCCAAGAGCGTGCCTCATTTACGGGTTGCTAAGACACCTCAAGGCCCTACCCTTACCTTTGAAGTGCAGGAATATGCTTTAGCTGCTGATGTGGTTCGTGCGCAAAAACGACCAAGGTCCCCTCATGGAATTTTTAATTGTTCTCCCTTAGTGAGTCTTTGTGCTTTTTTTCGGTTAATTTTTTTTTTTATCATTTTAACTTTTTTTCCTCTACAAATTTATAGTTTGATTCCTTTTATCTATGTTAGACTAATCAAACATTTCTTAAATTTTCTATAAGATTGTTCTTTCCGGCTTTGGGAGTGGAGGTCAACACTTGAAACTCACAACTATCATGTTTCAGAATATATTTCCAGCCATTGATATTAATACTGTTAGTTCATCAACACTCTATTCTGAAATCTTACCATGTTATTTGTTAGATCCAGTTGTCCCAAGTTCCTCAATATTGATACTGTTATTCTCTTCCAGGTCAAGCTTTCATCCTGTCAAAGGATTGTGCTGTTAAATTACAACACTGAAACAAAACTTATTGATTTTCGGCATTATTCTGTTAGACTACAACCTATTGGTGTATCAAGAAGAATTAGTAAATTTGTGCAGAGCCACCATGTACCAGATTTGAGGAGTTTGCAAGATGTGAGTGACTTTGTTACAAAGTAAGATTATATATCTGGTTACTCTGAAATCTCACAAAACTTCAGCATTATATATCCATAAAAGCTATTTCTTGTTATTTTAAGGTTTAAATAATTCTTTCATTCTTTTAAATTCATTGGTTTTAAGTTTATTGGGAAAAAATTTGCTCTTAACCACTGTTTTAAGGTCAAATTTATTTTCTGAAAGATAATTGAAGCTAAAATGAATGCATGGGATCTTAACAATGATTTAGCAGCAAATTCTGGCTTTCATTGTTTCTCTGGTGTTTTTATGAAATGGTTTCATGCTTGTATTTACTCATGATTATATCATAATTCTTGGACATTTTATTCACAATATTCCATGGAAATTATGTAATCGATTTCTGTAGGGTTAAGAAAATTGAAGACTGATACATTAAGAGTAGGTGTTTAATTTGTATGAACTTTTTGAGAATGCCTTATGCCCAATTTGTCTTGAAACACGTCTTCAAAATACTTCAGTTAAATGCTGGAAATGATACTATAGATTCATGGTTAAATGTAAATGTTTTGGGGTTTCTTTGCTGCTTATAATGACATCATTGTGTTATTTTGTCTTGTTCTAAGAGCTGGATATGGATCAGAGAGTGAGGCAGATGAAGAAGCAGCAACTGTTAGTTTGGCAACCGATCTTGGTAGAGTGAACCGTGCTTCTATGAAGAGCGCTGTCAAACTTCAGGAGATTGGCCCAAGGATGACTCTGAGACTCGTTAAAATTGAAGAGGGCTTGTGTTCTGGAGGTGTTATATTCAGTGAATATGGTATGTTATTCTTATCTGCTATTTACACGAAGTTCCATTATTATTTTGTAGTTTGTTTGTTTAATATAAAAATGGATCTAGTAAAACACAGATTGATTATTTTCTGATAAAAAAAATAGATCGTTTAAATTGTAAAGATTGTAAAGTCATACCAAGTGAAATTTTAAGTCTCGGCATTATTAGTTTTAGATTTTAAGATGAAAGATTGTAAGAGAAAAATAAACTAAATTATTGTCACAAGATTAGATGGGGACACTTAAAACATAAATAAAATATTTTAAGAAAGCTACAAGATATTAGAATTTGAGATGTTCATAAAGAAAAGCGTTATGTGGGAAAAATATCAAGTGAAATTAAGCAGTTCTTAAAGATATGTTGGAGAATCAAAAGGAAAAGCTCTTTAATAAGAATAGTTGGTGGTGGAGTCAGTGTCTGAAAAGATAAAATAAGAAGCGTTGTTATAAAACTTGGTTTAGATGTAAAATTAGAATTGTGAAAGATATAAAGTCTGTAGATTCAGAAAGATATATGATCTGAAAATTTAAACTTTTAGTGTTTTATATAATAGATTAGATCAAGAAGGTGAAAGATGTATGTATAAGTTAGCGAAAGAGATAGGAGAAGTAAACATAATTGATTTGGATGAAAATAATAAAGTGTTTTTCTTAAAAAGATATTGAAAATAGGTGGATGAGATATTTTGATAAACTTTTCAATGAAGGATCCGAAGACGATTGATTTTAGCAACCTTAATACTAAAATAGACATTTATCGTCGTGTTAGTAAATCTGAGTTAGTGAAGCTTTAAAGAAAATGAAATGTGGAAAAGCAAGACTGATAATATTCCAATAGATGTGTGGAAATGTTTAGGAGATCAAGGAATTTCTTACAAATCTTTTAATGTTATTTTAAAGACTAAAAGATGATGAGTGGAGAAAGAATTATTGGTTCTATATTTAAGAATAAAGTGATGCACAAGAGTGTGCAAATTATAGAGGAATTAAGTTAATGTGCCATACATTAAAATTATGGGAGAGAGTAATTGAGCATAGGTTACGATGTGATAAGTTTCTCTGTCGGTTTGGTTTCATGCCAGTAGATCTACTATGGTTTATACATTTGTTAAGAGGTTTTAATAGAAGCATAGAGAAAGTAAGAAGGATCTACATATGATATTTATTGATTTAGAGAAACTTATGATAAAGTCTCAAAGATGTTCTTTGGAGAGTTAGAGCGAAAAGAGTTAATATTGGTTATATTCAAGTCATTAAGGATATGTATACTAGAGTCATTACTTGTGTCCAAACACAAGGAGGATTGACAAAATATTTTCCTATTGGATTACATCAAGGATCAACATTAAGCCCTTATCTTTTTTACTTTAGTTATGGATGTTCTTACGAGGCATTTACAAGAAGATGTACCTTGGTGTATGCTTTTGCGATGATATTCTTCTTGTTGATAAGACTAGAGAGGAGTCCAACGAAACTTGAATTATGGAGGTCAACTTTAAAGTCTAAAGGTTTTCGTTTAAGTAGATTTAAAGCGAATATATGGAGTGTAATTTTAGTTGTAGAAGTTTTAGTGATAGTGTTGTGACTTTGGGTGATCAAGTCATTAATAAGAGTGAGCGATTGATATTTAGGCTCTTGTTCAAAATGATGATGAAATAGATGGAGTTGTTATTAGTAAATTCAAGTTGGATGGTTGAAGTGGAGGAATGCATCGGCCTTATGTGATAGAAAGTTCCCAAAACAGGAAAATTTTATAAGATGGTGGTAAGACACGCAATGACTTATAGTGCGAGAATGTTGGCCAATAAAGAGAAGCATAAGACTAAGTTAAGTGTTACTGAGATGAGGATGCTTAGGTGGATGAGTGGCTTTACTCGAGAGATAGAATGCAAAATGAGTATGTTGGAAAAGTTGGAGTAGCTCAGGTAGATAAGATTAGAGTCCTTAGATGGTTTGGCCACATAAAGCGTTACCGTCAGATGACGAGGAGAGTAGATGCATTAGATTTGCCTTATGTTAAGAAAAGATAGAGTAGACTAAAAGACTTGGTTAAGATGTATAAAAATGATCTTAGTATACTTGAATTAGATGAGAATTTGACACATAATAGGACACGATGGACAGAAGGATTCATGTAATAGTGGGATTAAGGCTTGTTGTTGTTGTTGTTGTTGTTGTAGTCTGTTTGTTTAATAGGGCACCTCTGCGGAGGGATTCTTTTGTGGCATCTGCTTTAATTAACTCTTAAAATTTATGTGCAATTTTATACTTGGATATTGTTTTTCGGCATTAGAAATATATTGTTCTTTAGGAAAAAAAAATCATGAAAATTTTGTAACTTTAATTCTCACATTTGAAATAACAAAGAAATGCAAGTGCCTCCTGTGTTCTTTTCAGCTGATTATTTTGAGATTTTTGCACCAAATTAACATAAGGAAAAAAAATGGTGAAAAAATAGTGTGAACACAACCTACAACACTTAAAAAAAAGGGGGTTGGGTAGTCAGCATTGTTCTTGACAATTATATTCGTTCTCATTAAAGCGACAACATAATAAAATTCGATTATAAATGATTTAATATGAATCATTTGTTTTGTGTGTTAAAATTTTCAATAAAATATTATATTATTATTATTATATATATAGGGGTAAAGCAGAGTTGAAGCGAGCCAAATGTTAGTGTTTCTCTTGTTGATGACAAATTTCATTGTTTATTTGAATTATTCAAATGGCTCAAAATGTGATAATCAAAAATCTCAATGAGATCACTGTCAATCTTTTGCATGACAAGCTTTAATCATTATGCTTATTGTGATATATATATAATAATAATAATAATATAATTTTTATTTAAAGATCGTAAAATCCAAGGATTGTTGTATTCTCTTATAAATCAGTTTGAAATGTTTGTTCGACTTCGAGTTACAATTGATCTGCATGAACAACGAATTTTTTTGGTTTTATATATACACACTACATATATCACTTGTAAACTAATTGGTTGAAGTTTTGTCATTAAAAGACGAAGTTAATCTCTCGATTTTTTGATTATTGTTTTTTTTAATTTATAAGCCATTCGTAATTGATAAAACCACATTGAAATTTCATATTTACACAGCAAACACAGTAATTTTCAACAGCCAAACTCGTTCAAGCTCGGCTCATTTACACCCCGGGGGGGCGGTGGGGGAGGGATTTTTAATATTGTCACTGAAGGATTGGAGTATGACTAATAATGGGACAGTGATACATGCAATTGCAATTCTCCATTAGGATGACATTAGTATTATTTCTTCAACTAATTGATAGTCCAGAAATATGTGATGAGATTTTATATGCTTATGTCAATAAGATATGATATGTTTGGCTTTTTTTTGTTTTGATCTGATTCTTAATCTGGCCATTTTATTTCAGCAAATTGGTTTCTAATTTCAAGTTAATCAGGAGTTATATATTGTTGAAGTTATTGATTCTATCATATAAAATATAAAAAATTGGCAAGTTCATGAGTAAACCATAGGAACATACAATCTCATTCTGGCCTTGTAATCATCTTCAATTTGTTTTAGGACAGACCTTTGACTTACACATAGGAGATGCAATTATGGGACTCCTTCCAACAGAATATAGCTTGCAGCTTGATGATAGTTTGGATAGAGGAAAAATTGCACTATCAGGAAGAATTTATATTTTATAGCACTAACATTTCATTCCTTATAAGCATTCATCATAAATATGTCCAAAATATCTAAAATTGGAAACTAATGTAAAATAAAATGTAAGTACTAAAATAAAACTTTCTTAAATCACTTTGATTGATATTTTCACTGAGTACAAACATGCATATCTTACTCATGTCCTGCTAAAATTAGTTGTTGAGAAGCGCTTCTTCTTCTTAGAACATCATAACTCTGTTCCCAGTGTCTTATAGCACTTTTCTCTAACAAATATTTCTCTTCCGTTTCTGTTCTTCACTGATACAGAAAAAGACAAGGAGGCAAGCCAGGATAGCCATGGAAAGATTAAGCAAGTAACTGCTGAAGAAGAAAATGAAGCAAATTAAAAAGCTGGGTCTGTAGTTTCTTCTAATTCTGGGTTTTGCAGGTATTTATAGTGCAGTTGGCAATCATTTTTTTTTCTTTAAGAGATCTGTCCTATTATGTTAGCCAAGAGTTTACATTATATGGATCATTCGATTGAAATAAATGGATATTTCATGAAATTGATATCATCTATGTTGAGATGAGATTTATATTGATTTTATGATTATGATATACTTTCGGAACATTTACATACACACCACACAATTTTTATGTATTTACATATTTAACATCTTAAGTTATGTATATAAATATTAGAATTTATGTGTTAGATATATATAAATGTATAATTTTTTTGTGTTGCATTTAGTTTTTGTGCTTACCTGAAACTTGTAACATATCACATGGAAGATTTGATCTAATGACATTATTAATTTCAACTTTGGAGGAAAAAATAAAATAAATTAATTTTGCATGTTTGTATTAAAAATTATCAGCTTGCTGAAATATAAATATCTTTTTTTTTTGGGTGTTTGGATGAGAAATGTAACATGCTTAAATGTAAATATTGTTAAATTATATTATGCTAATGTAATTGCATGATGATATTTTTTTTGGCTTCATCTTAATTTGCTCTAATTTGAAAGCGATCCTTAACCGACCCGTTCCATACTTTACTAAATTAGTCAAAATTTGTTTGCAAATCCTAAATTATGTGTACATCCCTCAAGCAAATTCAGTTGATCTAATACTTCCTATTCATTTAAGTCCCTTTTTTTTTTTTTTCAAAATTATGTTAGTTATGTTAAGTAATAATAATTACATTATAAACAACGATTTTGTGCTTAATTCTTGTTCCAATAGTTTTATTGTTTTTACATACAAAATATATATAATATGTTAAACCTTCAATTTATATTATGTTGTTATAATTTAATTTTTATTTATTTTTTTTCTCAAACTGTTGTTCCTCAACCCTCTGTTTATTGCATGTTGTAGAGTACTAGATTGTATTTGAAAGATATATTTAGAAGTTTTGATATATTTGTCATTTATTATAAAAAAATTATTGCGTGCGGTGTTTAGATGTCTTTATATTTCACAATAATATTGTGTTATGGCTTGATGAATATGATTGTTATATATTAATGTGTATATTTGTTTATCAGTTTTATTAATATTACATCATATATAATACACACTTTATAATTAATATAAAACAACTGTATATTAGTTAAGTGATATATAACATTATGTTATTGAAATTGACATAGAGCTGCATCTGAATTTTGCACGTAATAATCTCTCTTGTTGCAATAACAACTGGTTACTAATTATTATCATTTAGGGTTTAGGACTCTTAGTTATTGAGGGTATGAACTCCATTAATAATAAATATCGAATATTCAAAATTGATGGGCATCAATGCTAGAAGCGATCATCACATTCATTCTCCTGAAAGAAACAAGGTTCGGGTGTTAAGGATGATTGAGATGAAGTTTAAATGAGTGGCAGAAAAGTGACATTCAGTTATTGCCATTAGATGATTTTCTAAAACTTCAAGTTTAAAGTTCATTTCATAGGCTTGCTTAGGCGAAGACCTAAGCGAAGACCAACCTAATAGGCTTACTTGGGATAGAGACATCTTTGGTGCCCAATAAGAAGCCATCCATAATGACTTCATGGTGGCATCATAATAACATTTGCTAATGAATTCTTTGATTGTTGATAGTATATTTTTTCAAATCTTCAATGTTATGAATCCAGATAAGGCGAGGGATGAAAATTTTAAGGAGGATTTACATAAATACCACACAATTCTTATGTATTTATATATCTAACATATAAACTTCAAGTTATATATATATATCACTTTAATCTTCAATATCAAATAAAAAAATAATCATCGCACATTTTTTAAAAAAGTGAAATGCACGTTTTTAAGCATGCTAAAGTTTTAGATAAGTAAATATTTAACTTTAGGTGTTTGATATATAAATGCATAAGAATTGTATGATATGTATGTAAATCTTTTAAATTTTAATGGTCAAATAGATTGAAATACTTATGAGAATACATATTGATATGACACTAAAAATTCTTAGTAAAGCGAATCATGATGTTAAGCAAGTTGATCCCGGTTGGTAGTCGAGATCAAGCTTAAAATATTATTTAAACTTTGGGATATCGGTTAAATCCATAAATAGCTCTTAAGCATGCGGTGTTTATAGTTAAATCGGCGTCTTGACGAATCTAAGCCCAATATCTCATAATTCTTCATTTGAGCATTCAAATATTAAAATACATCAAATGATCAAAGAATCATTTGAGCCGTCCGATGAAGTGGAGTTGGTTTTTTGCATGTATTCTGAGCGTCCTTCAATCTATAAATAATCTCATTCCTCGTATGAGGGGGAGCAGAGAGGAGAGAGCTCAAGCGAAGATCCTCCACAATCGTCACACTCGGCGTTAAATCGACCAGCCTCGATCGTCGGCCGCCGATCTGGCTTCGTCGATCTCACGCGTCTCCATCATGGCGACCTTCATCGTCGGTCGATGTCGCAAAATCACATCATCTTTACCACTGTATTCTCAAACGCACTACATAGTTGTTGTTCCCCTATATATACAATTGTAATCCGTTATCGGAAAAATTTTGTACTCAAACATAGTGGAAGATTTTTTTTGTTAGCAGTGGTTTTCCCTCTTTTGAGATTTTTCACGTAAAATTTCTAGTTTTTCTTGTTCACTCTTTAAATACCGTGTGTGTCTTTGGATTTTATAACATAGGCGTTTTCACTCCATGTTTTTACGCATAAGTTTGGCGTCATGGGAAAAGAACCATTCAATCACAATTCTGTGAACACCCCGTTATGGCCAATAGGCAACTTAATAACAGCAGTTTCGACTCGTCACTCTCGAAATCAATCCTTGAACCAAGGGCAAAACGCCTTCCCGATATGACCACGCTGAAGCGGAATCTCTTTAGAAGATGGTCGAGATGGAAGAGTCTCAAATGAGATGATCCGACTTTTGCGAGGAACACCAACTACCGACACATATCTCCCAAGATCGATCGTTAGCGTGGAGGTCAAAATGCTAATCTCCTTGACAAGTTCCTCCGTGTAGATCGTGATGTTGATCTCCCACCTAGTTACTCATCCATCACGTCGGCTCAATCGCTAATCCACCAATTATTCTTTGGTAGCTTGACACATTCTCTGATTGCATCGTCATGTTATCGTGCAGAATTATGACGCTTAATGCAAGATGAATTTCACCTTCAAGACAATCATCTTCCTCTCACCGGTATGAGGAATCCTCACCTTTGGTATTCTTCAACATCCTATTCCCATGGGTTTCAAACTTTCGAGCATTGATTCTATGATGGCGACCCACGAACACATCGACCATTACGGGTATCATGCATATCCAACAAGCTCACACCGCTTGCTTTGTCAGTCTTTACCCTCGAGGCAAGCTCGCACTTGGTTCTTTCTCTTGGGATCCATCCATACCTTTGACAAACTCGCCAAGATTTTTGTGAGCAGTTCATTGCAACAAGAGGATCATTAAAGATTCTCCCATCTCTCACATTCGTCAATGAGGGTGAATCACAGGAATACTTCCAGAGGTTCTCCTTAGAAGCTCGCCAAATACACAGGTAGACCTATTAAGAGGAGTTTTCTTGGAGGACTCCATCAGGGGCCTTTTCTTCCTTAATGTGAGACACGGTCCATTCATATCTTAGCTTGGTGTGGAAACACAAATCTCTGGATGAGGCTATTAATGCCATCAAACAATTTGAAAATCTACGAAAAGCGTAAGAGCACCCAGGAATGCGGCCGTCAAAAGAAGCAAAGCACGTGATCTCCTCCACATATCAGCAGCGTGAACCGAAAAAAAAAAAAAATACACGTTGAACATCTCATGTAACAACCTCGATGGCTATTCGAGATGAAGAAAATATCAAGTGGCGCATCCAAACCAAATTCAGAAATCGAGCAATATTGTCACTTCCATAGTCGTGGATATCTTCTTGAGGCATGCACAACTCAGAAGAAGAAATCGAGGCTCATTCAATAAAGGATATCTACGTCGATTTGTGAAGAATCAATCAATCAAACAAACATACTCCAAGGGGGCAACAGACAATCATAAAAAAAAATAACAAAATAATCATCAAACAATTGAGAAAATTAAAATAATTGTAGGAGGACCAATACTATCTAATCAAGTTCTCATTACCATCTCAAGAGTTAAAGAAGTCGTATTGATCATTCCATCACTTTTAATGACTCGGACTTAGAAGGAGTCCATGTTCCTCAAGATCCACTTGTCGGCGCGGGGTGACCCATGCTTATAATGTTAAGAGAATTTTGATTGACAATGAAGTTGTTGATGTCTTATTTTACTCCACATTTTTTAGCATGGGCCTGGTTAGGGAAAAGCTCCAACCCGCTGCAGGACCATTATACGGGTTTGATAATTGCCCTATGCGAGTAAAGGGGACAATCACCCTTCCTGTTGTCCTTGGTGAATTTCCTCGACAAGTGACTCATTTAATTTCATGGTGGTCAAATTGATCATATATATCTTTGGAAGGCCTCCAATCAATTTTGGTCTCACTTGATTATCTCATCTTCAAGATGAAATTTCCAACCCGTTGGAGTTGGGGTGTCTGAAATCAACATATCATGATCATTACCTCATGCTCAACCATGTCTTTTGTGACCTTTCGAAGATTTTAATTTTTGAGATGAAGTACCAGAAAGCTTTCCGACTTGCTCTGTTGCATTATCGGATGACCATTACGAGCGGCAAGTTGGATCTGCTCTCGACGAACAAATGGAAAAATATATAGACTTCTTGCGGTCAAGACATCTTCGAGTCCGACGGACATCTGCGTCGACCCGATGTGATCATGCACTCCTCAAGATTGATCGACATTCAAACCGATCATCCGGAAGCGAAGTTTTGCACGATCGCTCAGGCTATTGAGCAAGAAGTTAACAAGTTTCAAGCGGGATTCATACGAGAGTACATTACCCTACATGGCTAGCAAATGTTGTCATGGTTAAAAAATAAACGGAACATGGAGAATGTGTATTGATTACAGACCTCAACAAAGCTTGCAGAAGATAGTTTTCCTCTTCCTCGAATTGATCAATTGGTTGATGCTACGCTCAACATCAAATTTTGGATGCTTACTAGTTCTTCAAATAAAAAATGGACCGGATGAAGAAGCTACATATTTCAAACATATAAAGGTTTATCTTTACCAAGTTATGTCATTTGGGTTAAAAAATGCTAGTGCTATCAACGCCTTATGAATAAGATTTTTAAAGACCTTAGGCGCCTGATGGAGGTATATGTGGATGACATGTTAGTAAAAGCTTGGAAGAATCACATATTTGACTTAGAAATATGCTTTAACCTTCGACGTTATAACATGACTTAATCCACCAAGTGTGCTTTTGGGGTTACGTCGAGAAAATTTCTAGGATTTATGGTAACCCACCGTGGGATAGAGGCCAACCCCGAGAAAATCAAAGCTCTCAAAGACATGACTCCTCCGAAGAATATCAAGGAAGTTCAACATTTGAATGGGATAAATACTTGTCATTCTTTAAAATATTAAAGGGAGCTAAAAATAATAATTTTCAGTGGGTGATGAATGTCGATGCTTTTGAGCAACTAAGGAGTATTTAGCATCTCCACCCTACTATCAAGCCTATTCAAGGAGAGATGTTATACTTATATCTCGTATCTCTTCCCCATGATAAGCTCGGTTTTAGTGCAAGAAGAAAATGGGACACAATGACCAATTTATTATGCCAATAAAATTCTCCCTGACATAGAAAATCATTATCCACTTACAGATAAGGTGGCTCTGGCTTTAGTTTTCTCAGCACGAAAATTGCGTCCATACTTTCAAGCTCACACTATCGGCGTTTACACTCATTTATCATTAAGGGTCATCCTACGGAGAAGCATCTGGAGGTTAATCAATGAATGGTAGAATTGGGAGTTTGATATAAATTTATACCTGCTTTATAAAGTCTCAAGTACTCACGAACTTTATAGTGGAATACCGCCAACTCAGATGAACTATCTACATGCCTTTCGTCTCCTCAATGGACTCTATGTTGATGGAGCTTGAAATGTCTTGGCGGGAATCTTACTTATTTCCCCTGAGAATACATTAGAATGGACTTCACCCAAAATTTCACAAATAATAATATGAATATGAGGCTCTCAGCAGGTTGAGACTTCGCCATTAATGTGAAGCTCAAGACTTAGTGATCCACCGACTCTCTGCCTCCCTTGAGGGAAACTTTAACACTCATAATCCTCTCGGTGACCAATACCTCCACTTGGTAAAGTCTCTTCTTGCCCATTTCAAGACACATCAAATCATTCACATACTACGAGAAGAATACTGACGCTCTCTAAGCTTGCTTCATAGGGATCTATTTAAGAGAAGACATGTTGAAGAAATACATTTTCTAGTATCCAAGGGTCATGTGTAATTCAAGCAATTGATAAAGGAACATTCATGGATGGACCATCTGTCTTTTCTACAAGAAGGAACAGACCCAACTGCACTCGTCTCAAGACAAGCTTCAAACTTTATTATGAGGTGAACTATACAAATGAGCTTTCTCGGGCCGTACCTCAAATGCCTCTCACCTTTGGTGATTACGCATTAGAGAGGTTCACTCAGGATATGTGGAGAACACTAGGAGGAAGGCTAGCACTTAAAATTATAAGGCAAGGGTTCTATTGGCTGATGAAACAAGACGAGTTCACAAAAAAATGTGCAAGTTGTCGTTGCACTCTAACCTCCCTCATATCACATCTGAGCTCTCATCCATTCAAAGCTCGTGACCTTTTGCTCAGTGGGGGATTGATATCATGGGGCCTTTTTCGATAGCATCAGGGCAACGAAAGTTTATCATTTTAGCCGTCGACTATTTCACTAAATGGGTGGAAGCCGAACCATTCGCTAAAATCACAGAGGCAAATGTTAAACAATTTGTTTGGAAAAATATAGTATGTCGATTCGGTCTTCCTGCAAAGATCATCACTGACAACGGAATCCAATTTACTAGAAAAGTCTTTACGTCCTTTTGCAAAGATCTTCACATTCATTTCTGCATCTGGTGTAGCACATCCTCAAACTAGCAACAAGCCGAATATACTCAAAGGACTAAAACACGTCTTGAGGGGGGGCAATGGGTTGATGAGCTTTCTAATGTTCTTTGGGCTTACCGCACTACATCACGCACCCCGATTGGTGACACACCATATAACTTGTGTTTCGGCACAAAAACTATTATACCGGTAGATATCGGGGTTCCAAGTCTAAGAGTTCAATTATTCGATCATGAGGTAATGAAGAAAAACTCGACAACACGGATGTACTCCGAAACTCGTGACATGACTACCCGGACGCTTCCATCACCAAAGGGTAGCTCGTCACTTCAATAGAAGAGTAAAATCTCGTCCATATCCGTGACTTGGTCCCTGAAGTCTCAAGGCTGCGCAAAGGCCCTCAACGATAAACTCCCACCTCTTTGGGATGACCATATGTGGTTATATATGGTAAAGTCAGGAACATTCAAGCTCAAGGATCCAGAAGGAAAAACTTTACCTCGAACTTGGAACACTGAGAATCTCCGAAAATATTATCAATAATTCCTACTGCATAATTATTTCAATTTTTATTTTGTCTCATTTGTCCTTTCCTCTTCATGTAGCCAACCCCACTTAGTGGGATAAAGACTTATTGTTGTTGTCGTCATTTCTTCTTGAAACTCATATCACCGAACTTCTCAGAGTAATGAATTTATAGTTTTTTCTTACAAGCTTGTTTCTTCTTCATTTAATCCTCCCACTTTAGAAATATACAACTCACGTTGTATCTGTCGAGGCATAATCAATCCCAAGGGGACTTGATCGGACCTCTTCCATACGGTAAGAAATCAAGTAACACTTTGGGTGATACACAGATGGTCAAAAGGTCCTTGGTGGACATCCTGACCTCTTCCATGTTAACGCGTCAGTAACACTTGACAAACAAACTTGGATTGGTCAAAATCTCGGTGGATTGATTATTCACCTCATCCCGTTAGCGTCGTCGAATAATATTCTGATCAATTACCCTGGATAGGTAAAAATAAAACAAGAGCATATCATCTAAAATATAAATATATATTTCATTGACAGCATTAACATGATGATATAAGAAAGAATCAAGATTCTGATACACACTAATAACAATACATAGATAAAAAAAATACATCCTCAAGTGAGGCTACATCATATCAGTTGGTGATATCAATGTCCTCCTTACCACTAGGAGATGCTCCCATGAACTCACTCTCAACTCCTTCATCTCCGAATCGTGAAGAGTCTTGGATATTTGGGCGGGAGATAGATCCTCAATACTTGCTCGTCTTGCGATGCATTAAGAGGATTCCTTTTAGGAACCCTGATGAAGCCCTCCTCTAAACATTGGTGCTCCAAATCCTTCACTTCAACATCAAGAATATGATTACGAGCTTCTGACATGGTCTTCAATTGTACCGATAAGCAGGAGTTCTTAAAGTCTTCCAGCCAAGGAGATTTCATTTGCTTGCGACATTGTATGCTCCTTCTCAAAGACGATCTTGTAATGCTTTCTTCTCCGGTTCGAGAGCTCTTCCTTCTCCAAGTGCCTTGAGTCTTTTCTTTTTCGGCTCTCGTCCTCACCTCAATCGGTCATCGAGTGTGATCCTCCCACGAGAGAAAGAGAAGTCGACATGTTCGCTAGCTTCTCGCACTTGGTGATCCTCCAAAGTCGCCTTCTTTGGCCTTAACACTCATCTTTCTCTCATACTGCTTGCGGATATTTTACCTTCACAAATTCGATTCCACTCTCTAGAGACACCCAAATGAGCCATCATCATAATATTTGAGTTACCTATAAAGAAAAACCATCACAAATATTACACAAAAGAAAGAAGGAGAAAAAAGAAGAAAGAAGAAAGAAGGGAAGACAATACTAATTCATCATCGTTGGCGGATATGTGATTTAACACCTCTTGAGGAATGTGCGCTGAAAACGAACTCCCCCATCATGAGTTGAAACAACTAAACTCTCAGAGGCCAACTGGGGGCGAACATCTTCTTCGCAGATATCTGACGTAGTCACTTCAGCACATGTCTTCTTTTTCTTTAGGGAAGAAACATTGCACCACCACGATTTCGTGGCGCTTCTTGAAAGAACCCTATGAATATGAGGAGACCTTTCATCACCTTTACTTGATCTCTTTAGTGGAAAAGAATTAGATCTCCCTGCCTGGATGGAAAGGCCAACCTTGAATATTCTATCTTCAACTATATATTTGCTAATGTGACGTAACTCATGCTATAAGCTTTTTACATCAAGAACATTAAGAGTTGCCAAGATCTCATTCTCTTTAATCAGCAATGGATCTGAAAGGTCATTCAATCTTCCTCATCTCTCAGGAAGACTCCACTCATTTTTCACAAAAAAGAATCCAGTAGACCAATTTTTAGAGGGATCTCGTGCTGAAAATTCTATCCAATTCTTTATAAGCGATAAGAAACATGTCACGGTATCACATGTGAATCTACACATTCGGCACAAGTATTTGATGTTCAAAGTAACACCACGCTCTAAATAAGATAGTCAAACCAACGATGACCACTAAAGCTCGAAATGAAAATTGTGACAAAGCTACACCACATATTTTGAAGATCTCAATCAACTCGGGAGCCAAAGGGAATCGCGTCCATCACGAAGAATCATCTCGAAAAGTAAAATACCCGGTGGAGGTGAGCAGACTCGATCGGACTTTTAACAATGCCACCAACTCATTAGGAAGTAAAATTTTCGCACACCATTAAACTATCGATGTGATAGTGGATGATATATCGTCGTGTATGCTATGGATTTTCTTATGACCATCACCACTGAAAATACATGATAAATAAAGAGGAAGAAATGACAAAATCGAAATTTTGTGAAGCTTACTTACCCCAATACTTGAGTGTATCCATTTTGACTCTCGCTCACCGGATAGCTTGGGATAAAATTTTTTTCGATCGACAAAAGATACACATACATATGAAAAAGAGAGAGAGAGAGAGAGAGAGAGAGAGAGAAGATACTCCCCTCTAATGATGCTCGAAATTACACCGCCAAACTTTTGAGTCGTCAACAATGGTTCCTAGTAGCCTTCTCACCTTGGCGGTTATCAACCTGAACCATCCATTGAAGTTTTAAGAAATCTAATTTTCTACAAGAAGTAGAACTATGGGTCTTGATCGCCTCCAAATGGTCGGTCCGAGGTCAATGATACCTCTTTCGAGGGAACATTGGTATAAACTATGGGTCTTGATCGCCTCAAACCCGGTCGGTCGGAGGTCGGTTGACCTCTTCGAGGGAAAACTCGAGCCTGCGATGAACTACTGGTCTTGATCGCTCGAACGCTTCAAGAAGAAAGCAGAGCACATGAAGTGTGTCTTCTCCCCAGCCTAGGGAGGTTTTATAGACCCCATAGGGCAAAAGTCAAAATCCAATAAAAACGGCTTAAAATCGCTCAAAACCATGGAAAATCGCGGAAAACGGACAAAAACGGACGAAAATACCCTCATCAGCAGTTTTGCGCTCACCGCCCAAGGCGCCCATGCATATGGTATGTAGCCTTCAGCCGCCAGCTCTTCAGCTATCTTCAACATCAGCGGTGCCTGAGAGTGCCCATGGGGCCTTCTAAGCACATGTAAGCCTGGATGGGTCCATAACCCCGAAATCTTGTAATACGCTCCATCCATGACCTCCCGCATCATAATCTTGTGCTCACATGAAGATTCTTCTCTCAAAATGTATGGTTAATGGACCCATAAATTTCATTGAGGAATTTGCTATTTTCAAGTATATGGCATAAATATTTTTGGATGATTGAGATTATGTCATCCAAAAATAGGGGGGCAATTGATATGACACTGAAAAATCTACTAGTCGAAGCACGAATCTTGATGTCAAAAGCAAGTTGATCCTCATTGGAGATCGGCACTTAAAATATCATTTGAAACTTTGGGATATCGCTTAAATCCATAAATAGCTCTTAAGCATGGAGTGTTTATAGTCAAATCGAATCTTGACGGTGAATCTAACAAGCTCAAGATCTCATAATTCGACTTCGTTTGAGCATTCAAATACTTAAAATACATCAAATGATCAAAGGAATCATTCGGTATGAAGTGGAGTGGTTGAATTTTGCATGTATTTCTGAGGGCGTCACTCGCCACTCCTATACCCATCATTCCTCATATATGAAGGGACCAAGCGAGAGAGCTAAAGCTTGAAGATCCTCCAAGCACAATCGTCCACCACTCGGCCGTCGCCATCGCATGGCCGCCATTCCCGATCTAGCCGTCATTCAATCTTTGCCGATCCACATCATGGCACCACCGATCTATGTCCACCTCGTTGATTATGCGTATCCTCTTCTGATTGCTTATTTGTATGATTTTACGTAAAATTTTTTTGTCTTCATCTTTGTATTTTATATAATTTATAAGGCGTAAAATTTCACTCTACCACAACTGATTTTCTAGCACGCAACACATATGAACAATTATATCATCTTAAAAAAAAAAAGGACGATGTCTAATGATGACCTTGATGTTAAAGTGCTTAGTTTTAATATAATGTCACAAGTGGCTTGTACATTAGAGGCATATATGCGTTGTCATAATATTAAAAATTCATTGAGATCATATTTATATAATAAAAAAATAACAACACAATGGCATCCATTGTTGAGTTAAAATATTTGCCCAAAGGGGTAATGACTGGCATTGTTGTCGCAACCCTAGTCTGGTCATGCCTCTATTTGATAATGTGAGGGAGGAGGTTTGTTAAATAACCCCCTTAACAAGTCAAAGCTCTAATCACTAATAGATTTATACGAGCATTATTGAAAATGTCATGATTAGATGTTCATTTAGATTATAAATTTATTGAAATTAGACTTCATTTGATTTTCAATTAATTTATAAAAAATTTCAAAGTTCAATTCAAGTGCTTTTGGAAGTGCATTTTTGCCTTCATGTTGATCTTGATTTAATTTTACGATCCATATCAATAACTAAAGTTTTTTTGATTTATAATTGATACAATTAAGTATAATTCAACTTTTTGAAATCATAATTAAGCCCTTACTTGATATTAAAAAATTCCTTTAATAGTATAATTTAGATGAATTAATATTTAATAATAAAATATAATTGTAATAATAATTTTTGCTACTTCTAAGTAATTAGATTAACAACATGATTATGAGCATAATTATGATAGCTAAGTACTAAATTTTCTAGTTAAATCTTAAATAATATTAATCATTGCTAATAATTTCAAAATTAACAAGCATAGTTTTATTTAAAAAATAATTTTAATATCTTAAATTAGATTAACAAATTAAATAAATTTAAAATTTAATAGCGAGAAAATTAAATAATTTCAACTTCTAAAAAGTTAATTAAATCTTTTTTCATTTAAAAATTTAAAATAAATTATATGTAAAAGTTTTTTTAAATAAGTAAATATTAGAAATCTAAAAGCATAAAAACTATATGATAGGCATGCAAAGCCCACCCCGCCTCTCCCGAACCCGCAAATCGCCTGTGTCGCCGCCGTTACTCGAATAAAAGCTTGCACCTCTTCCTCGATTCGAAGCATTTTTAAAGCCACTAGGGTTTCCACTTGGAGTTCTTTGCGGATGCTCGGAATTGAAATTGCAGCAAATTGAGCCAGTCAGCGAGAGAAGGCTAGGGATGGGAGGAAAGTGCCCGCACAGGAGGGTGAAGAAGCGGAGATTCTCGAACAAAAGCGCACGGCGCTCCAATTTTCTTCTCAAAGATATCCTTTTTCCATTCGCTTTTTCTTTACCTGGGCATTTCTCCTTACCTTTCTTTTCCTCGGTTATTACTGATCATCAACAATCAAAGATTTAGGTGGTATTGCGCTTTAAGGTCTTCAAATAGGAGTGCAATGTTTCGAATCTCTCATTGCATTTTTCTTTCGAACTTTGTCATTTTCCCTTTAACTTTGAGTTCCGGTAGCTACGCGACGATATGGTGTTTGATGAGCTCAAGAAGCTCGCTGAAGGTGAAGAGACCAAACCATTGCCCGTGGACGATGATCTACCCGGGATGGGTCAATTTTATTGTTTGCTCTGCGAGTAAGTCGTTGAAAAAAAATATCAATTGGGTTCTGAATCCTATCAGTTTCATTTTCTCGAAAATACCAAGTTGTTGCTATTGTTTTTGTTGCAGCCGGCACTTCGCTAATGATGAGGTGAGGGAGGAACACTATCGCTCCAAGCGCCATAAGAAACGGTAACTCTTACTCCGTCACTTCTTTAGTTGGCTCTCAATTGGTATTTCAAATTATGCGTCTATTCCTTTTAGGTGTTTTCTTTCCACTATTGGCCTTGGCTTTAGTAGGACAAAGATGGAAAACATGTCATACAGTTTTTGTGCTAGTGGTTTTTTATGGTCATTTGTGTAAGTGCATTGGAATTATTATACATAAAGAGAAGTACATGAATGATCACATTACTTATAGAGTTAAGACAAGATGGTTTACATTTAGAAATGCCTTAGCAGTCTATGAGACAAGAATAGTGTGGAGACTTAGAGGTGGATATATAATGTTGTTAGTTTAGCTATATTCTGTGAATTGAAGAGTTCGAAGACAAAGAAGTCACTAACAAGTTGAATGTGATATAAATTAGAATGCTATCATCATGTGTGGTAAAGCTAGAAGTGTTTAAGTCAACGATAATTAAATATTAAAGAGACAATTGGTGATTACAGTTTTGAACATGAGATGATTAAAGGGAATTGGGTTCATTGGTTTTGTACAAATATGTAAGTAATGGTTGATATAATTGATATTAATTGTTTAAGAAGGAGAAAGGATAGACTAATGATAATAAGAAATTTGAAAAAAATGAAAAATAAAGCCAACATATTTAACAACACTCAACAATAATGGAGAAGAATTTATAATGTTGAACTCTAGTATTTGTGGATAAGGTTGATTATTATGCCGATATGTGAGAACTAGCATTAATATGGGTTTTTTTTTTTCAACACTTTGGTGTATTTCACTTTTAATGTTAGGTGTTTTTTATGTTTGGTTTTTTATTGGTTCATTTTTCACTCATGCTCTAGTCATTTCACTGAAACTGATCCTTTTTTATGGTTGATTAACAAGCAAAGTAGCTTCTCATGAATTTTTGTTATTAATTTTGAGATTTCCTTGATATGGTCTCGCTTCATGTAATTGCTAAAGGATTATGTTATTGCTAATGAATGATTTATCCCACTAAGACATTTTTCTTGTGCACATTATTCTTACTGTTCTTGGTAACATATCTAAAGCATGTATTGACTTCAAATTTTTTAACATAATTCTTTGTTTGATTCCTGTCAAAGGACCTAAACTTTCTTTTCTTGAGTCCTTATATTTGTATTGATTAATGTCTATAGTTGTCATTGATTTTAGACTTCTTTGCTTATAAATAATGTCTTCTTACTTCATAAATTTTGTTGTCTTTTATGGCTTATCTTGATATTCCTCATTATGTGTAGGAATATTTTCTTGTAATTATATTTTATGGGTAGATTGAAAATCACTTCTTAGTCTTTCTTAAAGACGGATCAATATGAATCTTCTTCAATAGCCTCTATAATTGCAATATGTATCATCAATTAGTTAACTGAGACTTGTAATACAACAACAAGCCTTTATCCCACTGGTGCTACAAATCTTTCTTCCAATTGTGTCCTATTATGTGTCAAATTCTCATTTAATTTAAGTATACTAAGGTCATTTTTATACATCTTAACCAAGTCTTTTGGTCTACTCTACCTTTCTTAACATAGGCAAATCTAATGCATCTATTCTCCTAATGCCATCGGACCCGACGCTTTGTGACCAAACCATCTAAGGTGACTCTCTAATCTTATCTCAGAACTGAGTCGCTCCAACTTTTTTTTAACATACTATTTCGATTTTATCTCTAAGAGTAAGCTTATCCACTGAGCATCCTCATCTCAGAACACTTAACTTAGTCTTATGCTTCTTTATCCAACATTCGCACCATAAGTCATTGCGTCTTATCACTATCTTATAAAATTTTTTCTTAAGTTTTGAAACTTTTCTATCACAGCGCCGATGTATTCTCCACTTCAACCATCCAACTTGAATTCTACTAATAACATCTTCATCATTTTGAACATAGAGCCTAAATATCTGAATCGCTCACTCTTATTAATGACTTGTTCACCTAATGTCACAACACTACCACTAGAATTTCTACAACTAAAATTACACTCCATATATTCGCTTTAGATCTACTTAAACAAAAACCTTAGACTCTAATGTTGACCTCCATAATTCAAGTTTTGTTGGACTCTCTAGTCTTATCAACAAGAAGAATGTCATCGAAAAAGCATACACCAAGGTACATCTTCTATAAATGCCTAAGAACATCCATAACTAAAGCAAAAAGATTGACTTAAAGTTGATCCTTGATGTAATCAAACCAAATAGGAAAATATTTTGTCAATCCTTGTATTTGGACACAAGTAATGTTCTAGTATACATATTCTTAATTACTAATATAACCAATATTAACTCCTTCGCTCTAAAACTCTAAAGAATATTTCTTGAAATTTTATCATAAGCTTTCTCTAAATCAATAAATATCATATGTAGATCCTCCTTACTTTCTCTATACATCTCCATCAAGATCTACTTGGCATGAAACCAAATTGATTGTGAGAAACTTTTGTATCACATCGTAACCTATGCTCAATTACTTTCTCCCATAATTTTAATGTATGACACATTAACTTAAATTTTCTAGAATTTGCTCACCTTTATTCTTAAATATAGGAACCAACAAACTCTTTCTCCGCTCATTTGTCATTTTTAGTCTTTAAAATAACATTAAAAGATTCAAGAAGAAATTGATCTCCTAAACATTTCCACACTTCTATTGAAATATCATCGTTATTTTTCACATTTCATTTTCTTTAAAGCTTCTCTAACTTTAGATTTACTAATAATGAATAAAAATAAAATTTTCTATTTATGTTTAGTGTATTAAGGTTGCTAAAATCAAGACTTTCGTGATCCTTCATCAAAAAAGTTTATCAAAATATCTCATCCATTATTTTCAATATCCTTTTCTAAGAAAGACTTTATTATTCATCTTTAATACCCCACTTGAACTATTACTTCTCCCATCTCTGGTTTGGCTACTTATTCATACATCTTTCACCTTTGTATCTATTATATTGTATAAATCACTAAATGCTAAATTTTTGATCATATATCGCTTTCTTAATCATGATTTTATATCTTTTCACTGTTTACATCTACAAGTTTTATAACAACGTTTATTTCTTATCTTTACACTCGACTCCACCACCAACTATTTTATTAAAAGAGTTTTTCCTTGATTCTCCAAACACATTTTAAGAACTGAATTTCACTTCATACTTTTTTTCACATAACATTATTTTTATGAACATCTCAAATTCTAAGCTCTATATTGCTCTTAAAAATATTTTATTTTATTCTTTAAGTGTCCCCATCTAATCATGTGACAATAATTTGATTTATTTTTCTTACAATCTTTCATCTTAAAACTAAAAAAGATTCGATGTTGGGTACTTACATTCACTGAATGACCTTACATTTTACAATCTAAACAATCTATTTTCTTATTAAGATAATTAATCTGTTTTACTAGATCCATTTTATATGTAATAATGTCATCTCTTTTCTTAAATAAAGATAACAACTATAAAATCATGAAATAAAAAAATTTAATATACCCCACCTTCATTACCATAAATCAACTATGAATACTTTTAAAATCTTTTATCACTCTACCAACATATCCATTTAAATCTCCTCTAATAAAATTTTTTTCTTCGAGAGGTATCCTTTATATTAGTCCCTCTAATTCATTCTAATTTTTTTTTTTGAGTTTACATCCAAACCTACTTGAGGAGCATAAATGTTTATAACATCGATAATCTTAGTATCAACAATAATCTTTAAAGCTACAATTCTATCTCAACATCTATTAATATTTATAACATTATTTTTCAAACTTTTATCTATAATCACACCTATATCATTTCTAGTTCGATTTCTACCTGAAAATCAAAGTTTAAAACCTAAACTATCAATCTCATTAGCCTTCTCTCCAACCCATTTAGTTTCTTGAACACATAAAATATTTATCTTTCTATGAATCATAATATCTACTAATTCCATTAATTTATCTATAAGTACTATATTCCAAGATCAAACCTAATTCTAGTTTCATGACTAACTTCTTGTCCGCATCCGCCCATAATGTGAATTGCTTATTTAACAGCACTGCACCACGTGCCTTTCCCTTGTACATTTTTTTTTATCAGATATCATAGCCGCCTGTGGGGACGTTTAGATTAACACATTGATTTAAAGGATTCATGTCATGATTATTTCGAAGTTTTACTGTCGAATTTACACCTAAACCCTCCACTTTTCACATCCGAACTTGTAATAATTATTAAAATTTTTAAGAAACTTTCAAATTAAATAGTGTGCTATGCAAAGCTATGCTTTTGATGATTGTTATCTTAGATTTAATTCAAAGGAAAAATAGAGATATATTAAGCAACAAATGATAGATCTTATGTTAATTAAGTTAGAAACATGAAAAATTTATATATCAACATCTCGATTAAGTATGAAGATATTAAGGAAATATGTATGAACTTATTTGAGAAATACTAAATGAGATTTTAAGGAAGAATTTTTTTTTATGACCATAATGAACAAAATAATGAGGTATATTATAGATTGATTTAAAATGTGAAGTGAATTACCATGCAAAAATGCATAAAGGCAAAGGTTTTGGTCCAAATGGGTTAATTATTATGGGGAGATATTATAGTGTTTTGGTGTAGCTTCTCATGTAATTCCTAAAGGATTATGTTATTGTTAATGGATGATTTATCCCACTAAGATTTTTTGCTTATGTACTTTATTCTTAGTGTTATTATTGGAAACATATCTAAAGCATTTAATGCCTCCAAATTTTTAACATTAATTTTTTGTTGGACTCCTACCAAAGGACCTAAACCTTTTTTTCTTGTGTCTTTATATTTGTAGTGATTATTGCTTATAGTTTTCATTGATTTTAGAATTCTTTCCTTATAAATAATGTCTTCTTAGCTTATAAATTTTGCTGTCTTTTATGTCTTATTTTGCTATTCCTCTTCTATATGTATAGGAATTATTTCCTGTAGTTTTGCTTTTAAGATCTTTTTCTAGTGATTAACTCATTTATAGTTGTTATATGATATCTTTGCATATTGGATGTTTTTTTTCTTGTATATGGTAAGGGAGGATTGAAAATTACTTAGTCTTTCTTAAAGGCGGATTAGTATGGATCTTCATCAATAGCCTTTGTACATGTACTATGTATTATCAATTAATTATAAATGAGACTTATAATATTTATAAAAAAATAGAAATCTTCCAAATTAAATGGTGTGCTAAGCAAGGCTTTTACTTTTGATAATTGCTATCATAGACTAAATTTAAAGGAAAATATGGACAAATTGAATATCTTAATAGGAAAATATGGAAAATTAAATAGTGATGATAGATCTAAATACCTTAATTAAGTTAGATGTTTCAAAAAATTTATATTAATATCTCAATTACAAATGAAGATATTAAGGAAATATGGATAAATTGATTTGAGAAATATTAAATGAGAGTTTTAAGGAAGAACTTTTATTTAGATGAGCATAATAAATAAAATTATGAGGTATTTTATAGATCGATTAAAAAATATGAGAAGTTTGCTTTGAAGAAATGATAAAGGTAAAGGCTTAGGTCCATATGAGTACTTAGTATGGGGAGATATTAACATATTTTATCATTGTAATTTTGAAGATTAAAAAATGCCAAGTGAGTAGAGAATGAAAATTTTAATATGAATATTTTAGAGAAACTGAGGAGCAAAGTAGCTTCTCATAATTTTTTGTTATTGATTTTGATATGTCCTCAAAATGGTGTAGCTTTATGTAATTGCTAAAAGATTATGTTATTGTTTATGGATAATTTATCCCAATAAGACTTTTTTTTCCTTATGTGCATTATTCTTTAGTGTTAGTGTAAACTAGGGTTGTCAAAAAAGCTCTTTGTTCGCAAACAACTCGTGTTTGCAACGTTCGTTAACTAAGTGAGCCAAACACGAATAAACATTTCGAGCTCGATTTATAAACGAGCCGAACATGAACAATCCTTTGTTCGATCGTGTTCAGTTCGATTTAGCTCGAAATAAAAAAATTATATTATATTATATTATATTATATTATTTTATATATATATATATATATATATATATATATATATCATATCTGCAAGACTTAGTGGTTAAAATTTGTTATGCAAAGACGAACATTTTACTCTCTTACAAATTTTTTGGATTATTATATTTCGAGCCATTTCGAGATCTGATTTCAATAAGTCGATAAAACCTAATGAAATTTCGAATATTTTGAACACGAAATACTTAACAAGGGTTCATCTCACTCAAGCTCAGCTTGTAATGACTTCAAATTTTTTTATCATCTTTTTTTGTTGGACTCTTATTAAAGGCCCTAAATCTTCTTTTTCTTGAGTCTTTATACTTGTAGTGATTAATGCCTCTATTTTCATTGATTTTAAACTTCTTTGCTTATAAATAATGTCTTTTTAGCTCGTAAATTTTATTGATTTAAATGACTTATCTTGTTTTTTTCTCTTCTATGTGTATAAAATTTTTTTCTTGTATTTTTACTTTTCTAGTGATTAACTCGGTTATAACTATTATTAAATGATATCTTTGCATATTGGATGATTTTTTTTGTAAGGTAAATGTGGATTGAAAATCACTTAGTATTTCTTGAAGGAGATTTCATCGGTAGTTTCTATACATGCAATATGCATTATCGATTATCTATAATTGAGACTTGTATTGATTATGACGATTCTTATAAAGGATTTTTAAAATGAGTTGTCTTTATATGTGCGTATAGTTCTTATAAGTGAGATATATCTTAAAATAAATGAGAAGTTGGAATAATCGAAACAATATTTAGAAGATAAAGAATAAAATTAGCAAACAAAGATTGGATTAATGATATATAGCTTTAGGGTTATGATATTTATAATTATTAATCATTATTATTAAAAGCTAGTGATATTTATGTGTGAAGGATTAAAGAATGGTGTTGTAAATGAGGATATAATTTTTAGAGTTATGGTTGGGCGATTAAAATGGAGTATTGCTTTTTACGTGTTATGTGAAAAGAAGATATCATAAAGACCTATGTGTGGAGCCGAGCTTCGGATATCATTGATAGAGAAATCAAGTGTGGTGGTAATAAGGACATTAAGATGAATGTATAGAGAAACTATTTAAGATTTATATTTGAAGGATGGTTAGAATGGCATCATTTGATGGTAATGTATGTGAAAATAGAGTTGTGTATAAGGGTAATTTACTAAGAATCCATTTAACACATCATGCAACATTGCAAGAGTGAATGGAAGATGAAGATTCATTATGTTGACCCAAATTTTTGAGTTACAACTAATGATGATGATATGGAGGAGGATGTTATACTATTGTGACTATAAATATAGATAACATTGTTGTTATTTTATCTTAGAGCATAAATGAGATGTCATCCAGGATATTTTGTGTTTGAAGGACTTAATTAGTTTAAACACTGTTAAACTTATTGGTCTATGAGGTTTGTTACTTTGGACAATTTCTTTTGTTGGTTTGTAGTTGAAAATCATAAATATAAATCATTTATGCTACTCCGTTTGTGTCAAAATTTGTGATTCATGGAAACTTATCAAACTGAATGTGTTTTTCCTTGATAATTCACGCTATTTTGAGAAATAAATAGCATGGAGGATATTAAATTGAATCAAGTTTAAGTAATTTTGACTTGAGTTCCACCTCAGCACTTGGTTTAATTGCTAACAAATTAATATTGATTCAAACAAATGTTTCAAATTCAGCCATTTTTATCAGTGCTTAGTGTTCATCAATCTTTCTTAAAATGAGCTCATGAACTTTTTTTTCTTTTTTTTTGGATGAATTACAGTAATAAACACTTAAAATATTCTGTGTTCAAATGGTTTTCTCATCTCTAAAATGAATGAAGATCAACAATTTCATGTGCAAATGGATTATAAGACCATTCAATATTATTATCTTTGTAACTATTTTTTGTGGCATTTGCAGAGTGAAGCAAATGAATGGACCTTCACCACACAGGCAACTTGATGCCGAGCTTGCTTCTGGAATGGGAATGCCTGATAATGGCCCAAAGCTCATGACCATGACCTTCGGCTAGTCTTCTTCATGCATGTTTCTCTATGGTTTTGCCATTAGAACAAATTAAGCTTGTGTTATACACATCAATGTGACTTTAATTAAATTTTGATGGTGTGTTTTGTGCTATTTGGTTTTAAAAATATATTATTTAGATGTGAATTTTGTTTTTTTTATTATGGTTGCAATTTGATAATAATCTCGTTTATTGATCCATAAAGAGTTATGTGTTAGTATTTTGGTTTAGTAGTTTGATAGTTGGAATAATGATAATAGGAATGCATGGGTGCTCTACTGTTTACTGGTTTTTTTTCCTCTTATATTTATTTGAAGTAAGGTGGTGTGGCCATTCAGGTTCAGCAAATCTTTTCATTATTTTGTTTTTATATGTAAAAAATCTATTTATTTATTTTAATCATTTTATATCACTCATATATTTGAATGATTAAGATTCAAAATATTTTTAAATAATTTATATAAAAAATAGATGTAAAAAAGCTTTTGGTTATTTTAATGGAATGTGTGAGTATATATATATATGATTTTTAATAATATTTTAAAATATTTATGAGTGAAATATTTTTAAAAATAATTATTACTATTAAATATATTTATTTTAGAATAAAATAATAAAATGAATCATAAATAAATATAAAAAAGCTCACAAATAGCCTTTTATTTTTTGTCTTAACAAATGAAAATTTATAAAGCAAAGAGCATTTTAAAACCAACTTTATTTTATCATTAAATCAAAAAAATAATCATCTTAGCAGCATTAACAGTAGGAAGAAAACTGCAAAAGTACATGAAGATTGTCAAAAAAAATTACAAATAAATGTTTTTTTTAACATTTTTTTAACAATTTATGATCAAGTATTTCTCTTAGTTAATTTATTGATGTAAAAATAAAATAATATTTAATGAAATAATAGATTGCATTATAGTAAATTCTTAAAGAGGTCAGAAAGAACCGGGTTATCTAGATAGTTTGAGAATGAATGCATTCTTGATGTGAGGAAATTAATAGCTCAAAGATTTGAAGAAGAAAAAGTTGACCTCATAGATTTGTTGTCAACACTTAAACTCTTGAGAGATTTAGGGCCCATTTAAGATAACTGTAGTTTTTTAGTACAAAATTATTGCAAGAAGAAGAAATTGTTATATCAAGATTATTTGAAAAATTTTATTGAATCTATGTCTATTGTATTTAAAACGATTGAAATATCCCTATGACTATATTATGAGTTGAATAAATTTAAATAGAATGAACAAAAATAAGATAACTAATACTCATATGTAGTCATAATTTAACTAAATTACATTGATAGATTGTACATCACTTAATAAATAATACTACATAATTAAAAATATTAATATTAAAAGTATTATAATAACTAAATATCACAAATTTAATATCTTATGATCAAATCTTTTAAATTTTTTTTCCATTATCAAGCATGATCATTATTTGACGCCACTGATTACAATCCATCAAAGAATCATTGTTGTTTCTATTTCTGACACGAAATTTTCTCCCATAATTTCCTTTCCTATGTAAAGTGAATATATATCAGAAACCACAAATAATATACAACTCGACTGGAGATCCTCGAAGTCATATTTCTTGATAAAAAAATTGTATTAGCAATAAAAATTTTAATATGAGGATGGGTGACATTGCAAAATATTTGAATATATTTCTTATATATCTCACATGAAACTGAATGAAGAGATTCAAGATTCAAAAATATATCATAGTTGAATTAAAAGTTCAATTGAATGATGTATCATATTAAAATATATAAATATAGACATTACATATCATATTTTTTTTCTTAACACATGTAATGCAGTGTGATTAATAATAGGTGCATAACAATGCTACTATAAGACATTGAAAATTAATGTGTTCAGCTAAGAGAAGCTCATGAGAAGAAGAAAAAGAAAAAACTTAAAAATACTTGAATGATATGTATTGAAAAATGATTGCTTTGCATACAAAGATTCCAAAAGAAGAGATTTTGGCAATTGAGAGGTGTTATTGGATGAGATGCCATTCTCTGGTTTTGTTGATATTTAGATTTTGCTAAGAAGAGCTTTTGGCTATAAGAAATATGAACTGAATAATGATGGAGCTACATTGAAAATGATGTTATCAGGTTTTGCTCATCAATATTTTAATGGTTGGAAAGTTTAGAAATTACAGAAAAATTTTCAATTAAATGAATTATCAAATCCCCATTAAAGTAAGCAAATAGTTGGTGTAAAAGTAAAACTTTTTAGATTTGAGTTGAGAAACTTTAGCAAGCTATGTTAAAATGTTAAAGCTGTGCAATCATGCCATAAAATATGCTTGTTTAACAAAACAGAATGCCTAACAATGAGCTCTAACTGTATTTAAATAAGTTGTTAATGGGCTGCAACAAGTTTCAGCTAGGATGAAAATGTTGTTTTCTATATTATTTGAGCTAAAACAAAATCATGCTGTTAAAAGAAGAATAAATACTTAAATATGATAGAAATCTGAACTGAATAAAGGACTAACAACACTTAAACAAATTTCCATCTGAATTAACAATGCTGAAAGGAATTACAATATGCACTCATATCTCTAAATAGCTGTTGCTGATATATGGGGTTATATAAAAATGAATGAGATCTTTGGTTGTTACATAGAATGAGTATTATCAATATATCATACATCTTTTGTTTCTCATTTATTATCCCATACCCCTGTAAGGTAAGAAGCTCTCCCCACAAATTATTGACCCATCCCCAAAAAAATTGGTCATCTGAATCAATGCAATGCACCGATGACCTGATTCTATTTCAATCTCAAAAGTTAAAATAAAGCTACAACAAGCATAACATGTTATGTTAATATGAACTAATTATGGAGTAATTAGAATGAACAAGTATGTATACGAAATTTACCAGTATATTTTCTAGCCACCAATCGTCTGATGCGTCAATCGACTTCTTTGTAGGATCTCATCCTAACCCAGTTGATCCTTGTTTCAACTCTTTTCACAATTTCAATCTTTCTTCAACTGATCTCATTTATTTTTAAGTTGTGTCATGTTGCACTCCTTTCTAGTCTCTCCTCAAAATTTTTGGTTACATTATTCCAACTGGATTTAAGGGAAAATTAACTTCCTTTTTGTCATTTTTCCCTAATGACATTTGACACATACTTGTGTTTTTGTCATGAGTTTGCATATAAGAAGATTAATTTAGCTTTGTCACTTGTCTCTTAATGGCACATGACATGCACTTATGTCTTTTGTCATTTTCCTTTAATGTTACATGACAAAAATGTGGATTTAAGGAGAAATTAACTTCCTTTTTGTCATTTTTCCCTAATGACATTTGACGCATACTTGTATTTTTGTCATGAGTTTGCATGTAAGGAGATTAACTTAGCTTTGTCACTTGTCTCCTAATGGCACATGACATGCACTTATGTCTTTATCATTTCCTTTAATGTTACATGACAAAAATGTGGATTTAAGGAGAAATGAACTTCATTTTTGTCATTTTTCCCTAATGACATTTGACACATACTTGTGCTTTGTCATGAGTTTGCATGTAAGGAGATTAACTTAGCTTTGTCACTTGTCTCCTAATGGCACAATTAGATGGCTAAAAATAATCAAAATATCATCTCCAAAATGTTAAATTTAGAATCATACTCAAAATATTCAATAGTAAAATGTTTTGAATTAGAATATTGTATATTGAATTAATAAAAATATCATTATTGTATCATTGTTACATCATGAAGATTATATTATAATAATTTTAATATTTATTACATCATCCAATTTAACATTGGTTTAACCTCAATTGTACCATTGAATATTAAACTTATCATTCTTTTGGTTTAATGTTCAATCGATTTTAAAACTTTGATGATGATCCATGATTGATTTGCATAAGGCTCAATTTATATTCAAATTTTCATAGTGAGTATTAAATACTAAATTTTATGGAGTTGATTTATCCAAACTGAGTAAATTTGAGAAAAATCTTCATATATATATATGATTTTTTTCATTAGTTAGATCATTTTATTTTTTATTTCTAAGAGCATGATAGAAATCATGACCAATAAGAGTTATAAAACATATCATGATTTTATTTTTGATATAGAAAATTGGGCCAATTTAGAGGAACTAGCTCATAGATGTGTCAGAACCATGTTCTTAAACACGACTCCCCAGTCTAGTAGTATCATAGTGAGAATGAAACAAGGAGTGACCATGCTACTAGTGGGAGGCTAAGGAGGAGAGCAGCATAGAGATCACTAATGTTGTGACAAGGAGTTTGATTAAGAAAGGTTGTTGCTTTAGTGCCTCTTTCCTACCTTGTTCTCTTCCTTCTTACTTTTGTTTTTCTCCTTTGGCTAAAGTCAATGACTACATACCATACCTCCTGTCTAGTGGATTGAGAGAGAGAGAGAGAGAGAGAGAGAGAGAGAAGGAGGGCAATAAGAGAGGGATCAGCAATTGGATATGTGAGTAGAAGAAGAAGAAGATGGTTCAATTGCCAACTAAAATTTAGA